>OZ023264.1:76709930-76937430 GCA_964006375.1 Tillus elongatus
ATTTGAGATATTATTTTCAGATTTCCCAAAGCTGGTGAAAGATACGAGGCTTGGAAACGAGCATTAAATTTAAGCGATGAAGATATTTTTATGAACTCAAATGTGTGCAATTTACATTTTACCGAGGAATCTTATGATTTAGAAAAATCACCTTTTGCAGTATACTTAAAAAAAAGTTCTATACCTGTATTGGTAAGTACTGAATCAAGGTTATTAATTTATGTAACTATTAGTGATATATATATATATATATATATATATATATATATATATATATATATATATATATATATATATATATATATATATATATATATATATATATATATATATATATATATATATATATATATATATATATATATAGCCAAACAGCGGTTTTTCAATGGCACTGATATCAGTGATGGCTATTTTTAAATAACAGGGACTTTAAACAGCTACTGCGATTGTGGTTTAGCCATTTACAATGCTGCATGTGCGTATGCTATTATTTTAAACACTTACAAGGTGTTAGTGTTAACCGCTTAATTGAAACCACAATATGATCTTCAGATAACTTTTAAATTATATATTAATTTTAAAACTACTCAGATTTTTACTATTAATAGAAGTTCTATAAAATTAGCATATTACAAGAATATACGATGAGAGAAATCTACATATTATTTTTATTTTAATATAATGAAAAAGTTGGAAGGCATATATATGCTACAGTTCGGTGCTGCTTTAATTCTAGATTCAGCAGGTTTTTCCATGATATAATGACTTACAAGATATATGATATTGCGCATATGCCCCGTCCCCTCCTATGACATCACATGGTGAGTAACGTTATAGAAGGCCAACTACACACTTAACACAAAGTCATTCGCAATCAAAAAGTTTCTATACGTCACTTTAATGTGGTTGAAGTTACATTCCATTCCATTTTTATATTACATATATATATATATATATATATATATATATATATATATATATATATATATATATATATATGCACAAGTGAAGTATAATAATTAAGGGGAGCCCTGAATTAGCATTGGTGATACACAAACTTAAAAAGTAGAGAAGACGTTCGTAGACATTTACAGGGGGCCTTAACATTCATAAACTTGATTTGATCATCATGTCACATAACCATAGTATAGTATTCTGATCTTAAAAAGTTAATTCCAACTGTATGCACTCAAATATCAGTAAAATACCTAATTTGTTAAGGGGTTGTGATGAACCGTCAAACTCCACTGTACGACAGCATATTATTATTGCATTGGACTCACCACATGACGCCATGCGCGTGACGGTTCTAAAAATAGATAGTCTCATTATCATATCTCGCGTTATTTGTATCATGAGTTTTTCGTTTTCTACCTATAAGAAAAGGAGAAATGTTGTATTCTAATAATGGCGAGAAGGAAAGTATACAGATACTTCTACTCGCTCGCACAAACTGCGATTGCGTGTATTATGAATACAGCAATTGCTGTTTGTCATGGAGTTTTTAGTATAAGATGAATTTCATAGAAATAATTACTCTAATGATTTGTGTAAATCTCGGTTTTCACAATCGCTGTTGTTTTGTGTTTTAATAACAGCTACTAACAGCGATCTTTTAATAGAAGCGATTAAATCACCGGTAGCTATATATCGCTCATCTCTAGTAACTATGCTACTAATTACATTCACGTAATATATTGTTATGATATTTATCGTAATTTAATTAGCCCTGCAAATTTACATTAATGGTATTCGTTTCAAATTTATTTATGCAGGTAACAAACAAGCCATCAACACAAGTCGTTTTTGGCGAGCAGCCAATGACTGATATAACTGCTATCAATGTGCCATTTGCAGCTAACCCGTCAACTAGTACTTGGTCTGGTAGCAATGTACCTGTAATGGATTATTCTCGGCCATCAACAAGTGCTGGTTTTTATGAAGAGAAAACTGTTGTAGAGGTACCGCAAAGATCGTTTAGTAGTTTAGGATTTGCTGAAATGAAAACACCTTCAATGCCACCCACTTTGAAGGACATGGTGAGTTAAATTCAGTTTTTGCCGTTTATGAAATCAGTATAATTTTAAAAAACCTAATATGTTATTCCATCACATTTTATATGGTGTTTAAGTTTGTATAGTCCGTGATTAAATAAGTTAGAAACAACTGTTTTGCAATTTATCTCAACCACTATTAACCAAAATGTGTTGTTGGAAATTTTGTTTATATATTCATTTTACTTGAGAAAATAAATGGTTTATCACTGAACTTTTTTTATAGGTTGTTACACCGCGCAAACGTAAACTGAAGAAGCAGTTATTCGATGCACGAAAAAAAATTAAACGGCTCAGCAGTAGTGTTCATCATTATAAGAAGAGAACAGCAACCCTTGCGAATATAATCAAACAACTAAAAGGTAAAGTAACCGACGAAACATTAGAAACATTAATGCAAATAGGACCTAATGAAGAATTTTTACAAAGACAATTAGGTCGTAAACATAAGTATGAAAATCAACTTAAAGCTTTTTCTCTTACGCTGCATTATTACTCTCCCAAAGCTTACAGTTTTGTCAGAAACACATTTAACTCGGCTCTTCCTCATCCAAAAACTATATCTAGATGGTATCAAAGCGTTAATGGGGAAGCTGGTTTTACGTCAGAGGTGTTCAACTTATTAAAGTCAAAATCAGAAAGCACAAATGGAAAACTTATATGTTCTTTAGTCATAGATGAGATGGCAATTCGCCAACATATAGAATGGGATGGGGTAAAATATTATGGGTTTGTAGATTTTGGTATAAATCTTGAGACCGATTGTAACCCTGTAGCCAAAGAAGCTCTTGTTTTTATGCTTGTTAGCATTAATCAATCATGGAAGCTTCCTCTTGGATATTTTTTAATCGACTCTTTAAGGGGTACACAAAAACAAAATTTGGTATTACAGTGTTTAACGCTACTAAATGAGTCGGGCATATACGTGGTCTCAATAACTTTTGATGAGGCAACAAATAACCTAACGTTAGCAAAAGAACTTGGCTGCGATTTGAATTGGAGGAACATTAACTCTACGTTTGTTGATCCTAGTTCAGGTAGGAAAATTGCAGTCTTTTTTGATCCATGTCATATGATCAAACTGATAAGAAACACATTAGGCGATAAAAAATTAATAATTGATGAGAATGGGGAAAATATAAAGTGGGATTATTTAGTAAAATTAAATGAGTTACAGGATCAGGAGGGCGTTCATTTGGCAAATAAATTAAGAAAATCGCATATATTTTATACAAACCAAAAAATGAAGGTTAAATTAGCCACACAACTTTTTAGCCACTCAGTGGCACATTCTTTGGAATATTGCAATGAAGTTTTACATCTTGAGGAGTTCAAAGAATGTGAGGGAACTGTGAAATTTATCCGACTTATAAACAATTTATTTGACATTCTTAATTCTAGAAATTTAAACAATTCAGATTTTAAGAAAGCAATAAACGCAGAAAATTTTGAAAACATTAATGTATTTTTAAAAGAGCTATCACAATATTTAACGTCACTTAGGATAATTGATGGACCGCTTCTGTGTGAGAGTGGTAGAAAAATGGGTATAATTGGCTTTTTATTTTGCATACAAAGTTTGCAATTTGTTTATAAAACTTTAATTGCCGACAATAATTTTTTGCTGTATTTTCCCACTTACAAAATCAGTCAGGATCATATTGAGCTTTTTTTTGGGCAAATTAGATCCATGGGAGGCTATAACAATAACCCATCAGCAAAGCAATTTAAAAGTGCATATAAAAGGATGATGGTGCATCTTGAATTAAAAGATTCATTTAAAGGAAATTGTATCCCTTTGGAAGCAATTCCTATTCTGTCACCCATTGAGGTAATAAATAAAACTTGTGGGCGAGAACGAATATCTGAAGAACCAGATGAAGACATGAGTCAAATAGATAATTTTGACGACGACACAGTTCTTCAAATATTAGATATGAATATATCAGAGTTTAAGAAAGAAGTCGTGACATATATATCTGGCTATGTAGTAAGGAAAATAACAAAAGCTCTGAGATGCGAAGAATGCGCGGGTGAACTTGTTGGGGAGAGGTCTGTGTTATTAACATCGTTTATAGATCAGAAAGACAAAGGTCAACTCCTCACATACCCATCTGACGATGTAATATCTATTTGCACTATTGCAGAAAAAGTTCTTCAAACATACTTAAATGAATCTGCGGTGATTATAAATGTAAAGGAAATAAACATGCGAATATTAAAAACTATAATAAACCAAAACAGCATATTTAAAAAACTTGAAGTTCACTTTCGAGAACAAAATCTTTTGACTTGCCATTATGGCCATCTAATTAAACTAATATCTTCTATGTATGTTTCTATTAGAATACATCATTATAACAAAAATCTATTTGATAAAAGTAGAAGTTTAAGGGCTGTTTATAACAAACTTCTCTTATTTAAGGGCCAATAATTCAGTGTACATTTCAAGTACTCGTATGTCCTTCAAATAATGTTATCGGAAAGTTATTATGTCTTATAATATGACCAATAAATTTTAGCTTCCTCTCTATTTCTTTGAGCAACCCTCTTTATTCTTTCACCTCTCCTAGCACACTTTGAAGCGTCTTTCTATCAACCTGCACTGTCTTTGAAATTTTTCTTGTCTACATTTCAAAAGCTTATATTGTCTTCATATCCTGCTTAACTACAGCCCAAGTTTCCGCCCCATACATTACCATACTCCATACACGTACGACTTGCATTTGTTCCTCATGTACAGGTTAAAATGTTTATTAGTGAGAACAGTACTGTGGTTATTGAATGCTTGTTTTGCCATCGCGATCCTCTTCAGACCTTTCCTACACTTACCATCATCTGTGATAATACTTCCAATCAATTATTTGAAATAATCTAATAAATCAAGCGTCATGTTCTAAGATTTAAAAGCTACTTTTGTATTTGTATAGGTATTCAAAATTTGTGAAATGCACACGTAACGCAATCTACATCGATCAAACTTCTAGAAATTTTAACACCCAATACAAAGAACATATTTTTGCATTTAGAAATAACCATGCTGACAAATCTACATTTGCAAAACATATTATTGATACCCAACATAGACCCACAGTAAATAACGGCATAAAACCACAACATTTTTGTCATGACAAGTGTAAACTAGACTTGTTTTAAGCTTTAGAAGTAAAAAAGCATATACACGACAATATTTAGGATTTCTGAGATATTCTTCTTCCTAATTAAATAAATCAGACAACATAAATCTAACTATTTTTTCCAAAAAGTTGTTATAAGACATGATGTGTGTCGATATTTTCATTGTATAGTCTGCTTTATTAATGTGTTTGTTTAGTTATTTTATTGTTGTAATTGTTATTATAGTTATTACTGTTATAGGTTTCTTCTATCTTTATGTTAAATATTGATATACATCACGTAGACATTTTAAAGGCGTCATCCGTCATATTTGTTTTACTTTATTTTCACTTTTAAAGATTTTTTTGATTATAACATCATAAAATAGCAACAGATCTTTATTTGTAATTGTCATGATTTCGTATTAATTCAATTTTTTTCTGTCTGAGGATACTATCAAGCAGCAAAACCAGTAACAGAGACGTTGAAGAACATCTAGAATTCAGAAGGGCCACTTGCTTCAGTTAGCTTACGCGCTGGCTACGTCCTTCACCTACAAAAACGAAAACCAACAGTGAAGCCAGAGAAGTAGTCTCCAAGTCTGTATGAAGTATGGACCAGTTTCACGAAGTAAGGGCAACAGCAATCAATGAAATTAATCTCTATTTCTTTAAAAAAGACAAGGAATGTTAACATTAATTTGTAAACAGTACAATGTACTTTATGTTGTATTTTCTTCTGTTGTTGAAATAAAAACTATTATTATTTATCTAACCTTTTGAATATAAAACTTTATCCAATATATTCATCCAACAATTTATCCAACCAATAACCCAAAAAATATTTCACTGATTTGGAGAAAATTTTGGAATTATGCTTATTTTGCTAATGGCTTGGATGAGTTCGTTCATCAGATCTTAACACATAGTTTTTCCTAACAGAAAATTAAATATATTTTTTTAAACGCAATAGCTTTCAAATTGTTTAAGTGATTGGAACGAAAATTTACAACTTAAAAGAACATACAGAGATGTGGTTGTGTACCAATTTTCAAGTCTTTTGATCAAAGAAAAATGAAGTTATTCGAAATTAATAATAAAATAATCCTCGACATCACTTCAAATTCTGTAATGCAATATCTACAATGTTGGACAAAGGCAGAGCAATACAGCTACCTGTACTGTTATGCTATTTAAATAAATTGTAGATAAAATCTAAATAATGGAAGTCACAACCATTGCCAGATGTCAAGATGTTGCTGACCGGGGTTGCCCGATCTTCAGAAATTTCATGTAGTTAAACCTTTCATGTATAAACATATGAAATTTTTACAACTTCTGATAATAAAGAAAACATTTTATAAAATTTAATTTTATCAGTCAGTTAAAAAATACTGTGTTTAATACCTGCAAATTTCGAATTACCCATTTCTCATGATTTTCAACTTAGGTATCCCTCCGATCATAATTTACTCTATCCGACAACTTTGTTAGACTGCGTATGTGCTGAAGCTCAGCTGTCATTTGTCATTGTGTGGTAGTGTTATTTATTGACAATATCAAATTGGAAATTTAGGACAGTAGAAACAGACACCATAAACAAAGAAGAAATTGGAAATTTAGCCTCTAGTGTAGGTTTTTGACATGATACCATTACTAGAGAGATATGATAATGTGGCAGCATAATAATATTATGCTAATGCTGTGGTACAGTCAGTTTGGCGTTTCATCACATCTCGTAACACACCAGCTGTTGTGTGCATACAGTTAGATGTAATTTTTTATTATCAGAATACTACTGTAACATGATGAAATCAAGTTTATAACTGTTAACATACTGTAGATAATTTCTCCACTTTTCAAGTTTGTGTTGCTGCAATGTTAATTAAGGGTTCCCTTAATTATACGCATATTGTGCGTATAAATGTAATATAAAAAAAAAAAAATGAAAATGCAAGTGAACCTATTTAATTTAGCTCTGTATTCTACATTATCTGAAAAAGACATTATAGGCGACGAAGTAGAATGTAATTTCGGTAAATTTGCAGTTGACTGCATGAGGGTTTTAGATATTTTTTTCCAGCAACATGCTTAAAACCTTCCTCGCCCACAAGGCAAATTTTCTGGCAAACAACCCCCAAGAAAATTAAGGGACTTTGAAAACATGCGTTTTTCACATTTTACAGCAATACCTCCTTTAAACCCTGTCTACCCCATATTCGCCCAGGTCCAGCAACCTTCTTGGGGGTTGCTCACAAGAAATTTTTCTTGTGCTTTATGCTTTGAAGGTAGTTGTATGCATGCACAAGGGGAAGGAGAACCCCCCGAATTTTTGGGTGAGGAGCAGAAACCCTCTTCCTCCTGGGGTTCTTCTCCTGCATGCACACAATCACCCTCAATGCATCAACCAAAGGATTTTTTTTCCAGCTTTCTAGTTTATTTTTCTAGAGTATATTTCCTGTTTATCAATTGCTTTGTTTGAGTTTTGTATCCAAATTACTCTATAAATATATGTCATAGATCATGTTTTTGCTTGTCCTTCTTTACCTTGTTTTACTGTTCCTAATTAAATTAATTAATTTTCATAACTTTTAATATAAGGCTAAATCTTACAGCTTATATAAATATATTATTTAATATTGTTATGAAAATTCACTATCATAACGCACTTGCTGCGTTCCGAACCTTTTTAGGTTACCTATTTATACAAAAGCTTAAGAAATTCATGAATAAGCATTACATTTCAATGATTGAATAATTTCAGTTTTATTTCTAACCAAACTAAAAATTCCTAAATACGTCCCTGACGTTTCTCCCACTCAAGTCACCGAACTCCGCCCAGTTAGGAAAAGTGTACAGGCTTCTTGTATTGCAAAACTGCACCTTTGTTACCTCTATCCCTTACAACCTCTTTGGGGGAACTAAAATTGTTTTAAAAAAGCTTTCTTTTAGGTTGACGAGAAGCTTTAATATAATGATCTATAGTGCAAAAAGCCTCGGTGCTCCAGTGGTGAGAACGCGTGTCTCTGGACCCAAGCTCGCTGGGTTCGATCCATACACTCAACAGCAGTGTTATAAGAATGCAAAAATAAAATATTCTCTCTACATAACGCAATATATAAAATATCCTTTAATATAATATAAAACATAAACAACATTTTGTCAGTGTCAACTGTCATCTGTCATCTTTTCTCTATTATCTATCCAAGCATGCTGGATCCCACTGACGTATAGAGAGTAGAAGACTAATGTTCATTTATGTAGTGGATATAAAAGTGTTACGCAAAATTGAACGTCGGCCATTTTATGGGATATAAACAGTTTTCAATGATTTGCAATAAGTATATATCAAGGAATTTTACTATTTATCACCAATTTCCTCGATATTTTCATTCATGTTTACCATTTTTTACATCGGAATGTGTTGAACAGGTGATTGTTTTACCAATGGCGTGCATCACACATTTCTCTGGGGCTGTGCAATTATCCTGAAAATGTCCATGCAGGCATGCACCATGATACAAATAACGAGAGATATGATATTCCGACTACCTATTTTTAGACCTGTCACGCGCATGGTGTTAAGTGGTGAGTCCAATGCACCAATAATATGCTGCAGTGCAGTGGGGTTTGACATTTCATCACAACCTTTTAACAAATTGCGTATTTTACTAATATTTAAGTGCATACAGTTGGAAGTAATAAAAATTAAAAAGATTAAATTTAGTGCTGGGATCTATATTGTCTGAAAAAGACAATATAGGCGTAACTTCAACCGCATTAAACTGACGTATAGAAACTTTTTTATTGCGAATGACTTTGTTTTAAGTGTGTAGTTGGACTTATATTACGCTACTCACCGCGTGACGTCATAGAAGGGGGCGGGGCATATGCGCAATATCATATCTCTCCTAAGTCATTATATCATGGGCATGCACTGGCATGTTGAGACGTGAATTACGAAAATGAGCAAAGAAATCTGCAATACTTATTACTTCTGGATTTTTACTTGATTTCCCGAAAGTTGAATGTAGCTATATTCATTGGAATAAAATGTATGTACACATCAAAGAACTTATTCTTTTATGATATTTATCAACATTTTCATTATCTGAGCTCCAAAGTACATGTTCACCATAGAAGAGAACTTTTATCTCATAACTAATTTCCCAGATATGAAAACTTCTGACCTAGTTCTAGTTTCTCAATCATTATCAAAGACATATATGTTATTCCATTCAATTTTCATGATTTCAGATTTCCTCTCAAGGATCCGCAAAGGCTTGATGTTTGGCTTCGCAACATGAAACTTACAGAAGATTGGAACCTTCAGAAAACAGTAGACTGTGTCCAAAACATTTTACAGTGGACCAGTTTTACCATATTAGTGGACAAATGCGTTTACTAGATGAAGCAGTACCTACAATATTTCCAGAACTGCCACAATATTTACAGCCAGTCAGACCGAAGAAGGTAACATATATTTTAAAGTTTGTTTAATGTGTTTCGTGATCTCATTATAATAGAAAGAAGTGCTTGTCACAAATATCTTGCTCATTAGCTTCGTACTATACAACGTGTTTCGCATAAGAACTGACACAGAACAGGGGCATGTAGGGGAACTTAAAATATGGGGATTTAACACAACTTACCCATATACTAAGTTACAGAGAAGTTATAGGCTTTCAAAGTGGGGTTTCAAATTTCGAAAAAATTGAATATCTCAGTAATACATTAAATAAGAAAAACTAAATTTAGTACACGTTGTGAGTGTATCAAGAGCATTAAACGAGTTCAGTTGAAGTATTTTAAAGGGTTGAATAGGAGTGATGTAACCTTAAAATGTGACAGAATTTGTTAACGTGTCTGTGGATTTAAAAAATGATTCCATTTTATGGAGAATTTAATTTTAAAACTTTTTAGTCTTGCTATTTTTCAAAAAATGCCGTTTTCAAGAAAAACCCTAATAACTAAAGACACATATTTTATCAATGTTACTTAAAATCGTCCAGAATTCAATAGTTGCCTATGAAATTATTCAACTTGGCAATTAGAGGTATTTAATTTAGCAACTGTTTGCTAATTGTTTTGAAAATGGCCGGAAAGTTTTCATTTAGTGAACAAGTTGACATGCCATTAGTGTTTCTGTGGAGAAAACAGCAGAAATTGTCTTGAAGAATATCAAAGAAGATTTCCTAATCGTGTGTCCCATGGAGAAACCTTTTCCAATGTTGAAAGACGAGCTCGAGAAACAGGCAAGTTTAACAGTAGCACTCGAAAACGTGCTATTGCAATCAGGGCACAAGGCGAAGCACTTATTTTGAACACAATTTCAGATGAACAACATATTTGTATTAGAAATGTATCTCGACAAACTGGTATATCGCAAACTTCTGTACACCAAGTTCTCAGGCGTAATCTACTACACCCATATCATGTCCAAAAATTGGAAGAATTTTTACTGGAATATTTGGTTAAGCGAGTTACTTAATGTCAGTTTGTTTTATGTCAAGACATTCATTTTCAGAAAAAAAATTTTGCTGATGAGGCTTGTTTTACCCACATAGCTATTACAAATTTACTTAACTATCATGAGTATTCTAACGTGAACCTTCATTCTGTAATTCCTCGACATTTCCAACACGAGTTTGGAATAAATGACTGGATCGGTATTATTGATCGGTATCTAATTGGTCCAGCTATTTTATCGAATCAACAAAATGGCGAAAGTTATTTGGAATTTCTCCAAAACACTCTAACAGATTTACTTGCCGCTACAACTCAGACTGGAATATTGGTTTATGCCTGATGGAGCACCGCCTCATTGTAGTAATATTGTCAGCCGATTTTGAAACTACCAGTATTAAAATAAATGTATTGGACGAGGCCATAAATGCCCACAAGTTTGCCCCACACGATCACCAGACCTCAACAAATGTGTCTACATTGTTTGGGGAACGCTAAAGGAATAGTCTAATCTTCGCCAGTTGCGTTCTGAGGAGAACTGTGGAATCGTATTACGAACAAATGTAACTTTACATGAAATAATGAGCAGTTATTGAAAAGAGTAGGCATCAATTTTCAATTAAGAATAAATTTATTCTTGAGAGAAAACTGTGATCATTTTTAACAATTTCTATAACGTATCAGTAGCAAATCTTTTATCTCTCCTGTTTAACTTCTTTGTTTTTCTAATTAATTATTCTTATTCCCATTTTTTGCTGGTTGTCAAGTTTCACGTGCTTGTCAAGTTTCATGTATAATTTCATAGGCAACTATTGAATTTTCGATAATTTTTGGTTTTTCTTGAAAACGACGTTTTTTGAAAAATAGCAGGAGCAAAAAAGTTTAAAAATTAAATTCCGCATAAAATGGAATAATAGTTTTTTTAAATCTGCCAAAAAGTCTGTCACATTTTAAGGGTGCATCGCCCCTATTCAACCCTTTAAGATGCTTCAATTGAACTCTACTTACCATGTATAAATGCTCCTGATACACTTAGAATGTGTACAGAATTTGGCTTTTCTAAGTGGAAGTATTACTGAGATATTAATTTTTTACGAACTTTGAAACCCCCCTTTGAAGGCCTATAACTTCTCAGGGGTGCAACTTAGTATAGGGGTAAGTTGCATTAAAGCACCATATTTTAGGTTCGTCTGCATACCCTTGCTCTGTGTCGCCTCTTACGCGAAACACCCTGTATTTTCCAAATATCCAGCTTGATAGGTGACAGGGCAACTCATTTGCATTATTCCCTCGACAATGTGAAGTGGTCTGAATTACTGCGTTAGTTATATATAATGGAAAACACATTACAAAAACGTAAAAACTTTATATGTAGACATTGTTGTTGGTATCGTGCTGTAGTCGAAACTAGTCATATTCTGTAGTCAAAAATTTGAATATACATGTTGATGACGAGCTCCTATTTCCTATTCACCTTTTGAAAATAGCAAGCTTATGTATAATGTCACTGTATCGAAATTAAGAAAACATTATTGCAATTTTGGGGTTCTCATCATCCTTGTTGATATCGTAGAAACTCCAAAGAGGATAAAATAACCTCTCATCACCATATCATCTGTTACAGCGAAAGAAGAATCCACAAGATACTGCTGGACCATCTACTTCAACATCTACTTCGGTAACCACTCCAGTGCATGAAACTTTGACATCACATCGGGTCCCAGATGATACACCTAGAAAGAAAAAAATAAAGAAACAACTATTGCAAGAAAAGAAAAAAAGTGAGGTGAAAACAAAGAAAATTCGGGTGCTGACACAGAAACTGAAAAGGTCTAAAAAGAGAGTTATATCCCTCAAACACATTTTGAGAGATTTGAAGCAAAAAAATTTAAAATAATATGTGTGTGTGTGTATATATATATATAATATAACTGTTCTTTTCTATAATAAAGTTTATGTGTGTGTTTACTTTGCATATTGTTTTTGAGATGCCATACATTCTTTATGCATATATTTTGTATCATGTTGGTCAAATATATTACTATTGGTTGGATAAACGTTCTCTTTAATTGATGTGTAATTTAGTATCTGTTGGTGATGTGACTTGTACATTTAGATATGATATGGAAGCTTTTTGCGTGAGTTGAAACTCTCACTTTTTATCGACAATTTGAAAGATACTTGTGAAATATGATTGTATGCCTTCAGCTAATAATAATAATAATAATCTATTAGCAACCAAGCTATACAGATATTCTTATCACTACGTCAAACCTTAAACTATTTTCAATTTTAAAATATACTTTACATACTCTTTCCCTAATAAAAATTTTCTTTAATATAAACTATTTCTCTTCTAAATACCTGCAAATTTCTACTTTTCTTTACATTTATTGGTAACTTTATAAATATTTAAGCCCTTATAAAACAATGAATTTTCTGTTCTTTGCTTCCTAGCCTTATTTACATAAATTTTCTCAGCATTTATTGTATTATAACTATGTACATCATTTACACTTTTTATTTTATTGCACAAATATTGCGGTAACAATTTATTCACTATCTTGTAAATAAAAATCAAATTTAACAACACAAGTCTCTGATCAATACTCATAAATCCCAATGTGTCCCACATATCTTTAATTGTAGCATATCTGTTAACACCTAATTTAATTCTCATGGCCCTATCCTGTAGTACCTGAAGTTTTTCCTTATCAGTCTAATAAACAAACATATTTTTTCAATTGGTTTTTGTGCAGATCACACATTTCCTAAACTATTCAAAAGGAAGTTCTGATTGGTCATTTAGAAATAAATAAGTTTATGGCCACATCTCTCCTGACTTTTCATTGTATTAATTTCAGGCTGTCATTGCGAATTCTTAATGGCAGTCATTTTTCGGTATTAAAAAAGTCTGGGCACAGCAAGTGCGATACGGTGAATTTTAATAAAAATGTGTTTAATGGCAAATAATATGTCCTTTTTTAATGAAAGCAGGCATCAAATTTGGTTAACAGTATAATTTATATAGTAGAAACAATGTATCGTATTTCACAAAAGTAACTATATTGTTGGAAAATGTATAAAAAAATTTCGAAAGTAAACTTAAAATGTTCCCGAAAAACCGGTGTCTTAGCCAACGAAGGGGTGTAAAGTTAGTTCGCCTCCACGTGGTGCACCCTGGATAGCGTCTAATATTAGACGTGAACTAAATGAACTAACCAGACCGTAACCCTCCTAGTCATGTCTTAGGAGGGCCGGGAATGCTTGCCTTAATCGGCCGGCATTGCGAGGAGAGTCCTCTATAAAAAACCCACATCGCAAGGTCGTTGGAGGGTTGGTGCCGAAGCGATGATGCTTCTGGCCGTTGTGGCCGGGCATTGGCAGGATGGTAATCCTGTCTCTAGCGTTACCCTCCCCAGGGAAACCGGGCGACCTCCCTGTGAACATGCCTCTCCATGGGATGCGGGGCTCTTCCATGGAGGCTGATTTTCCCTTGCTGCTCGTGGGAACAACATAGACACGACATATACAAACCCAAACGAGATGGGTAAAGCTCTCGATCTCCAGGAAACTGGAGAACCCATGGAGGTAGAGAAGGGGGAAGTCCCCTCTCTTACCGATAAACCAATGGAGGGGGGGGGGCAAGGACAATCCTGTCCCCATCCTCTGCATCTCCGTCCTCCGATGAGGAGCGGGAGCTGTTAAAGTCTCCCGTGGGACCCAAGGAGGGACGGGGTAAAAGACAACGGCTGCCTGGATCCGCAAGGAGACAGCTCAGACGACTACTCAAGGCGGGGGTGCCATATTCAACCGCCTTGAGTCAGGCACTCACGGAGTCCCGCCGATCTCGGGTGGAGGCTGGGGGCCCAGATGGGACGGTTAAACGTCTCGGTGAGCCTGCGGCCTCCACGGATGGGGCCGGCAGCGGGAAGCGACTCCGGTCGGACGGCAGCACACCTCAGCAGAGGGCTAAAAAGCCCCGTGAGGGTGCTGGCAGGAAAACATTCAGTGTGGTGACTGGAGGGGTGAGAGTGGGCATTATCCACTCTGAATATCCCTCCTCATCACTGAAGAACGAACAACTGCTGCTACTGCAGGAGGCCATACTGAAGGCTGTGCAGAGCAGTTCAGAGGAAGAACCCAATATAAGGTTCCGGGGCTGCGCAAATCGACCCGGATGGCTACTTATAAATTGCGAGGAGGAGACCAGCTCGCACTGGCTGGAGCGAATAGTTGGGGGGCTCCAGCCGTGGGAGGGGGCTCGTCTTAAGCTGGTGAGAGGACAGGACCTCCCCAGGCCTCATGTCTGTGTGGCATATCTTCCGGACGGGGTGGAAACACTGACGCCCGAGGATGTGCTCGCCAGACTGAGGCGAATGAATGGTGGGCTGAACACTCGGGAGTGGACCGTACTACACCGAGTTGCGACGGGACCATCAGGACAGACATGGACATTTTCGGTCGACGATATGTCCATGAATACGCTGGAGGGAATTGGCTTCAGACCATTCTTTGGCTTCGGGCGGGTCTTGTTCCGGCCGAGGGTTAGGGGGTCTGCGACTGAGCCTAAACCCACAGCTTCTGCTACCAGCGTCGCCTGTAAACCGGCGACAGGTGCGGGCCCTTCCGGGAGTGGTGGGGGATCAATCCCCCCGTCAGTACCCTCGAGTAGTGGCACCGTGGTGGGTGGTAGCTCCACCAAAAAAACTGACCCCAAGAGAGGAGGTGGCAGGACTCAACCTTCCACTGGAACCTCCAGGGGAATACAACAGGGGAAAGGAAAGTCCACCCCTGGGATACCTACCAAAGGTAGACCCTCCTCTAGGAAGCTTGGTTATCGAGCTTCTAAAAAGGAGGAGGAACCAGCACCTTAAATCCTTTTCCCTTCGAGCTCCTTAACCTTCATCCTTATCCTTCACGAACACCTATCCCTTCCCCCATGCCCACTAATATAAGGTGCATTCAAGCAAATCTGCATCATGCTAAGGCTGCGACATACCTCCTTAGCATGAAATTAAAGGAAGAGCAAATAGATATTGCACTTCTCCAAGAGCCCTGGACCGCCAACTCGGAACGAACTAAAGGGCTGGGTAACACTTCTGGTAAGATAGTAGAGGTGGGCACTGGCACTAACCCCAGAGCCTGTATCTGGATCAGAAACAACTTGCAGTACTTTACACTTTCAGAATACTGCACCAAGGACATGGCATCCATCCATCTCGTGATCACATCCGGGGGGACCAGGCTGGAAGTAGTGGCCTGCTCGGCCTATTTCCCTGGAGACAGAGATGCAGAACAACCACCTCCAGCAGAGGTGCGGAAATTGATCGCCTACTGCAAGAGGAACAACTATCACCTCGTTATGGGGTGTGATGCGAACTCCCATCACCTGGCTTGGGGGAGCACGGACACTAACAGGCGAGGTGAGTCACTATTTGAATACTTATTAGGGGAGGAGCTAGTGGTAAACAACATAGGCTCGGAACCCACCTTTCTTACAGCTAATCGGAGAGAGGTTTTAGATCTTACGATCAGTTCAAGACTTTTGAGCTCAAAAATCCTCAAATGGAGGGTGTCGTCTGAGCCCTCTTGTTCAGACCATGCCCATATCCTATTTGAGATTGAAACAGGCCCTAGACCTGTGGTGGAGTTTCGGGACCCGAGGAGGACGGATTGGGAGGGGTACAAGCAGTCCCTCGCCGCCGGACTTGGGTCCACTATCCCCACAGTGAGGGATCGTGATGAGATAGAGATTGCGGCTGAACAGATTAGGGAAGCTGTGGTCTCTGCCTATCACGAAAACTGTCCACTGAGGTCAAAGAGAGACAGTCGAGGGTCTACTTGGTGGAATAATAACCTCGAAAAACTACGTAGAGAAGTTAGACGTCTCTTCAATCGTGCTAAGATTACAGGCAACTGGGAACAATATAAAACTGCTCTAACACAGTATAACAAGGAGATTAGGAACGCAAAGAGGGAGTCCTGGAGGAGGTTCTGCGGGGACATTGATAGTGTGCCCAGCGGCGCCAGAATCCACAGGATTCTCTCACGCGACCGTGTACAGGAACTGGGATCGATAAAACGACCAGATGGTTCCTTTACTGAATCTCGGAAAGAAACGTTAGAGCTCTTAGCACACACACACTTCCCAGATTGTCTGATCCTGAGCAACGGTGAGGTCCTACCATCTGAGGGACGATCTAAACGTCCCCAAAGGGAGGACTGGCTAGTTGCTCGGAGAATAGTTACAGCCTCGGCAGTGGAGTGTGCTGTGAATCACTTCCAGCCATTCAAGTCGCCAGGGGAGGATGGGGTGGTACCGGTCCTACTACAAAAGGGACTGGAAATTCTCCTACCCTACCTTATCAGGCTGTTCAGAGCCAGTCTGGCCTGGAATTATGTTCCTTCCAGCTGGACGGTGGTTAGGGGGGTTTACATTCCCAAATTGGGACGTAATGACCTCCTACCCACTTCACTGAGACCTCTCAGTATCACATCATTCCTCTTGAAGGGATTGGAAAAAATACTGGACGGACACATTAGGGGGAACATCTTACCCAAGAACCCCCTAAATACCCACCAGTATGCCTATCAAACTGGCAAATCAACTGAGTTAGCGCTCAATAACCTCGTCGAGAAGATCACACACTCTCTGGAAAATGGAGAGGTTGCGGTGGCGGCATTTCTCGACATAGAAGGAGCATTTAATAATGCATTACCGATCTCCCTCTACGAGGCCACTATCGCTAGGGGGGTGGAACCTACCATCTGTGGCTGGATTGGAAGCATGCTGCACAATCGGACCATTATTACCTCATTACGGGGAGAGGTGGTTAGCGTTAGGGCTGCGAGAGGGTGTCCTCAGGGGGGCGTTCTATCCCCCCTGCTGTGGTCCCTCTTTGTGGACGACCTGCTGGCTATCCTCGAACTCTGGGAGGTTGAGGTCCAGGCGTATGCGGATGATCTCGTCATAATGGTTAGAGGCAAGTCTGAGGAGGAACTGTCTAGTACTCTTCAAGAAGCACTAAATGTAGTCAATGATTGGTGCCGAAGGGAACAGATGTCTGTGAACCCTCGCAAAACGATCATTGTCCCGTTCACCAGAAGAAGAAGGTTGGACAAATTAAAACCACCTAATCTTATGGGGGAAAACATACCATTCTCGGACCAAGCAAAATATCTGGGAGTTATCCTAGATAAGAAGCTCAACTGGGACAGACAGTTAGAAAATGTTATCCGCAGGGCTAATATGTCCCTGTGGACCTGCCGGAGAATCTGTGGGAACAACTGGGGAACAAACCCCCAACAGATGTACTGGCTCTATGTAGTGGTTATCAGACCTATGATAACATATGGAGCCATAGTTTGGTGGCCTAAGGTACTTCGCGGTACCGCGAGGGCCAAACTGGCTCATCTACAGAGACAAGCATGCCTGATGATAACGGGAGCGATAAGCACCGCACCATCAGTCGCTCTGGAGGTCCTCCTCAATATTCCCCCACTTCACATATGGTTGGAGAGGGTGGCGAGGTGGACAACGTACAGACTAATACAAACGGCAGATAACATGCCGAGGGAAGTCAATCTGAGAGGGTCCGGACTCCTTGATGACAGTGATTGTCACAGGATACTGGGAATGGTCTCAGACTTGATGCCTACAAAAATCAGCAGAGATCTGTCTTTCAAGACCGTCCTCCCGGAAAGGGAGGACTGGGACCGGAACCAATCGACCCTGTTGAGAGCGGACCTCTGCTGGTACTCGGACGGCTCCAAAACCAATATGGGAGTAGGAGCCGGCACCTATGGGGGCAGCACCGATGCTAGACTATCAACTAGTCTCGGCAAGTACGCAACCATACACCAGGCAGAAGTTTATGCCATCGAGATGTGTGCAAGGGAAAGTTTAAAGGACCTATGCACAAACAAATCGATAAAGATATATGCAGATAGCCAAGCTGCAATAAAGGCTCTTGGTTCCTACCGGTGCAATTCAAAGACGGTATGGAGTTGTAAATCTGCCCTTAACGAATTGGGCAGCTGTAATGAGGTGTCGCTGGTCTGGATACCGGGTCACTCGGATCATGATGGCAACGTCGCGGCAGACGCGCTTGCCAGGAGTGGTGCCGAGTGCGGCTTTATCGGACCAGAACCGGTGCTGGGAATAACATCTTGCACAGCAAAACGCACCTTAAAAACCTGGACAGACAGAAAGACAATTCAATATTGGCAAAATCTTCCAGGATTAGCTCACTCCAAGGCCTTCATAAATGGCCTGTGTGAGTCAAGGGCTAAGAAACTACTAGAGCTGAACAGACAACAACTGAGAACTCTAGTAGGCCTATATACAGGACACTGCCGCTTGCGGCATCACATGCACCGTATTGGAATCGGTCAGGAGACCGAGTGCCGACTGTGTATGGAGGATGACGAAACAGCAGAGCACGTGCTGTGTTCCTGTCCGGCAGCGGATAGGACTAGACACCTGCTCTTTGGCAAGGTAAAGCTTGCTCCAGAGGATCTGGATCGACTTTCGCCCACAAAGGTTATCGACCTCTGCAGGAGGCTGGATTTGTTGGGCGAAATATAAACATTAGGCGTGAGCCACAATAGACCGTTGGTCGCGGTGGAAGGTCCGGTATGGACCACTCACAAACAACCTAACCTAACCTAACCTAGCCAACGAACCTTGGGTTCATTGAATTATTGAAATTTGAAGCATTTACAGAAAAATCGCTACCAAACCGCACTTCCTGCGTCCCGATTTTTTTCTTATAAGCATGCCTTATATTTCGATGGAAAATGCAATAATATAAGGCGTGTTCGATTAACAAAAAGAAAAAAAGAAAATGTATATCGCCAACGATTTATTGCTCACCCTGTGATTGTAAAAATAATTTCATAAGATGCAGCTCAAGACACCCTATAATTAACATATACATTTTTTTCTTGTAATCTTGTATAAGAACGGATATGTTGAGCTTTACCGTAGAAATGTGTCACCCTGTATACATGTAAACACATAAAAACTGAAACTAACTCGGATTTGGGTTCTAGGGAGCCTAGTTTGCGCTCATTTGAAGAAATCTTTTAAAAATTCAAAAGTGGCGGTCTCAATAGCGAATTTTTTCTACGAAAATTCGCCACAAATTACACACTATCAAATTATAAACTCTAAAACTACTGCCAAAGCATCAGAGAAAGGGTCTATTTAAAATGAATTTTTTGAAAATATTTTAGTAAACTGAAGGACAATGACCGTTGAAGCTGAAACTTAACGTTTTGTAAAAACATTTCTTGCCACATTTCATCTACATGATCCATATTCGTTTCAGATTCTTTCAAATCGTAACTTTGACGTTTTTAGAAGAAAAACTATAACATTTTCAAAATATGTTTTCTGGTAGTTGTTGACCTTTTTGCACCAAAAACTTTACCTTTGTCTGTAATATACACTAGATTTTGTTATCGATACAAAATATTTTTGGTTTTGTGTGTTCCTCTGGTCATCAGTGGGACCCAATTTCTTTTTTTAAATCCCTATTCCTTTTAGTGAATTTTTATAAACCACTAATAGAGAGATATCGATGGTGAGACTTTGCAAATTTTTTTTCAAATGAGCGCGAACTAGGACCCCTAGAACCCATATCCGGGCTCAGAGTCAATTTTTATATGTTTATATATATATATATATATATATATATATATATATATATATATATATATATATATATATATATATATATATATCTATTTGTGTATCCAAGCGATAACTCAAAAAATAATTAACCGATTTCGATGAAACTCGGCAAGTGCCTTTCTTTTACTAATGGCCTGGATGTTAGCCAGGAAAATCGGACAAGGTTTTTCGGGAAAATTTTGAGTTTTCTTTCGAAAAAAAAATTTTCCTCCAAAGATTACAAAGTTATTTTAATGTCATTTGGTGGAAATGTTTCCTTGGGAGAGGCCTTACTACCAAAATTCAACTTTCTAAGTTTATAGAAAATTGAGTTATCCAAGTTTGAAGCATTTAATAAAAATTCACTACCATAACGCACTTGCTGCGTCCCGAACTTTTTTCTTTTAACCTAGGGATCTAAATTTTAGTACGGAGTATACTTTTTAACATAAACCTGCGTATCAAATTTGGTTGCCATAGCTTTGTTATTTGCGGAGATGAAAAAAATCCGAAAGGAAATCCAACATTTTCCCAGAAAAAGTGGTTCGATTTTGCTGGAAAATCAATGTATCCAAGCCACTTGCAGAAGGAACGCACTCACCAAATTTGATTAAAATCGGCCTATTATTTTTTGAGTTATCGGTGTGATATATATATATATATATATATATATATATATATATATATATATATATATATATATATATATATATATATATATATATATATATATATATATATATATATATATATATATATATATATATATATATATATATATGGGTGTGTGTGTGTTTTAACATATAAAAATTGAAACTGACCCCGGATATCTGTTTTGTGGACGCTAGTTGGGGCTTATTTGAGGAATTTTTTCTATAAAAAATGCTTTCGTGTGGGACTTTTTTTATCAGAAAGACAGTAAATTTGTCAAAAAGTCTACTGGTACATGTATTTTCTATTTATTAATCTAAGTGTACACTATAAATGATTATTACATCAAGGAAGTAGATCAGGAAAAATGGGATTCGAAGAGATATAACATTTTCCATTTGGATATGATTCATATTATGTCCTTGAAGAAATCGGAAAACATTCTTCAACTGACTGATATGAGCAGAAAGTTCTAATATTTGTGATTCGCTTAATAAAATATAAGTTAATTAATTATTATTTTTTGGATTTACCATTACTAATCCTGGTCGTTTCTATACCCTTTAGCAAGCCCATACGGTACGCCGATGGCGTGACCTTGCTTGGTGCCCACCGCGAAAAGTGGTAACACTTTCATCCAGCGGGTTATTTGTCTACTCTCTATACGTCAGTGCTGGATCCTCTTGGTTTCTCATGGATGTATAAATGTCATTGCTTCTCATGGATAAAAGAATCTTCGTCTATGATACCTCTGAATAAATCAAGCTTTCGTGAAACTGAATAGTTTTACAACAGAGTTAGTTTCTTCAAGATCGCCCAATTGGCGATTTTTAGATAACAAAAGTAGCCCAATTTGCGAGTAGGCGGTTTCTTTGAAAAAAAAACTCGCAACAAAAGATAACCTAATTTGCGTTAAATCTCCCAATCTGGCAACTCTGCTGAGCTGTCCTCTGCTATTCTGCTAAGATTTAGCACAGTATTGGCATTGGCACCACTGCAAAATTATTTTATTTTTACATTTTACTTCTTTAGATTGTCGGTTTTTAGTAATGAAGTTAGCGGCGCAGTCAACTGCCAATCTCACCAAACGTCAAAAGCAAAAGTTTCTTCACAAATGGTGGTTATCAATGGCGAAAGATGTGTTTAGCAAGATGGCTGAGGGTCCGTGTTTATTAAACGAAGATGGATATTTAAACGCCGACACAGATATTAAGGAAATAATCTACCATCCATCGTTGAACGTAATATTGATATGTACTAGTAGCGGAGTTGTGCGAGTTTTGGATGTAAATGCGGGTGTTGTACTTCAATCCAGTAATCTGTCAGGTATGCAGCTGTATATATACTTGTGTTTATCAGTTTTAAACTCCCTTGTAAATTAATACATGATTTGATTACGATGCTAATAACGTGTTTTGATTTTCATCGAATTTCAGCTCTAAATCAAAACGAAGTGACATGCAGATATATACCTGGACAGGACAGGATTTTATTCAGTGATGGACAAGCCATTGGCGTTAGGTCTGATTATAATGGGGTGTTACTACTCGACAGTATCTTACAAAAACCTATTTCTAATCCGAAAGAAGAGGTTAAAATTGAATTACCATTATCTGAGGTATGATGCATGGTTTCTGTGTTAATGTTTATTGTTACATTGTAATCCCTTCATTTGCAGGCAATAATATTGAAGCAAAGTATTCAGTTGAACAACTTGGGAGGTTGTGATTTGGTTTTAGATGAGCTCACTAAAGTTATTGAGAATGCACAAAAACAGTCAAAAAAGGGGATTAAAGCACAGAAAGTGAGTCACTCTTATTTATGTCAATACAGCTATTTATTGTAGATATTAAGTATTGCATATTTTCAGTGAAAAATCTTTACTTACCCCTCTTTTCATAATATATTTAAGGATATTATATTTTTAGTTTTTGAGTCGAACTGAAATATATTTTTATTTCTTGCATTCCTTGTCATCTACTTAAAGTTCGTTCATAATTTTTTGTAACATAAATTAACAAGAGTAAGTTGGAGATTAAAATGTGCCAATTTAGAACTCTTTAATGACCATTTTAATTGTGCATATAGTTGCATAAACTTGTGAAATTGTGTTTTAATTTGTTTAGTTTATGGTATCTATCAATAAAGATTATCAAATAATTCATAAATATCTGTGTATGAAGTTGATCAACTAAAAACAATTTTATAGCTTACAAGTAATCATAGATGAATGTGATAAATGTCATTTAAATCATAAAACACAAAGACCTGCATTGTTTCCTGTTAAGTAAAGGTGTTATATCTTGTTTTGGTTTATTGAAAACAAAAGTATTATTAGATCATAATTTACCACAAAAATATTTTTAATCACAAACTCTTTTTTTTGCTGCATGTGATTCATATATTTTGAAATATTTTTCACTGATTCCTTTACCTACACATTTATATTTTTTCTAATAGATTCTAATAGAAACCCAAATCAGTACTTTGTACTGGTAACAAAAAAAAAAAGTGCGAATGGTGTGAGGACCGCAGCCATGAAACACGACCAAACACACACACACACAACACATACACTGGTAACAAGTGCTACATAATTAATTACAATATATGAAATTTTACTGAGGTTTGTGAGAATTATAATAATATACTAACAGTAAATGGTCTGAAACAGTATTTTACACAGAGATAATATAAACAAATAGTTTTGCCCCTATATACATTTTTCACTATGCGTCATTTTGTACACTTTGCAAATGTCCTTTAATAGGCCTTGCAGATTTTTCTGGTTGTTGTATGATGCTTAGTTTTTCAGGAATAATCTTACATGATCTTATACTTCTATTTATTACATTGTTGAACGGTATGTTCTTGGTGCTACTGAATGTGGGTCTCCCTGTTGTCTAGTTGCGTATAAATGTACTTCACTACTTTTTATCACTTTAATGTTTGTTTTTATTTTGTTGTTCACTATTTTATGTATTACTTTGCACTCCTCTATTTTTACGAGATTGTTAATTTGTAATGTGTTCAGCTTTTTATCGAACTGTTCTGTTGGATAGTACCAGCTTAGACCATATAGTCTCTTTAATATTCAATTTGGTGTTCTTTGCAGTCACTGTATTTTTGTTTTTGGTGAAGCTGCCCAAATGACGATCATACATCTTATCTTAGGTGTAGCTCTATTAAGGCATTATACATACATCTTTTCAATTTTTCTGACAAGGAATATTCACACCTAAAACCACCTGTGTAACTATATATTTTTATCTTATGTTAAACAGATGTTCTTTAAAGTTCAACTGGTTATCAATTTTAATTCCAGGATACTTATAGCTTCTTACAGGGTTTGTTACCTGATTTCTTATTTCAGGGGCGTACGGTGACATTTCAAATAAGGGAAGCAATTCTTAGAAACTTACCTATTTGTAGTGTAACTCGATTCTTCTGTCGTTTTTTGAAAATTCGTTAATAATGTCGTCATGTAACTGTGGATTCTGGGACATTTCCTGGACGAGTTTATTTTCAACTGACAAAATTGAAATTTGGGAAAGTCTTTCCTGTCCTGTTGAATTTCTAACAAAACTCTTGATACTTTTCAATATAGAAAAATTTCGTTCGAAAGTTGCACTAGTAGCACGAATTGTTAATACTAATTCACATAATTTGAACACTTCAGAATACCAATTTTCCAATTTTGATTGTTTTCAGAAAGTTAAAAGTTCACTCGTGTTAGTTTTTCTGTCAATGACATAGGGTTCATAAATGACTATAAGTTCTGATCGTAATAAGGCTTTGTCAAAATAATGTCTATAGTGGTGAAATAATGATTTGAATGAATCTTCTGGGAAAGGTATCCCTTTAAATCCTCCAAAATTACACGATTCAAGAAATGTCAGGTCACTGAGATGATAAAATCTGCAGTTAATTTGCTGCTGAATTTGATCTATAATTTCGTAGAAAAGGCGGCGGTAAGAAGTTTGAAGGTCTCCCACATTATCAGTGCGCAGACGCTTTCTTCGTAGCTCCACTTTTCCTAATTCAATTGTTTTTTCCCAGAACTTATCAAATTCATTCCTTTTTTTGAATTATAATGGATTTAAATTCACTATTTTTTTTTTCTTCAGGCAAAAACCAATTAATTTATTTTACATTGCAATATGTTAAATACATTATCTGAAAACGGAAATATTTCCGAAAATATATTAAGTAAAAAATTAAAATTAAAGTCTCCTTTCAAACCATCTAAAAATCCTCTAGAACTATTTATTGTTTCTGCGTCCCAATTTTTGCTATTTTCCATTATGTTTTCAAAAAGTTAAATTAACGATTCACAGTGTTCAAATATAGTTAACACAAGTCTGCCGTTGTAGGTCCATCGGGTTGCAGCTACTTTGGGAAAACGTTTTTTAACAATTGAGTCTAAGGCTTGTGTGCGCTTTGTAGATTTGGAAAGAAGCAGCCATTCAACACTTTACATTCTTTAATATGATTTACAGATTGGGATAAAATTAAATTTAATTTATGAGCACAACAGTGTACAAATAGAGCAATGGAGAACGTTTCCCGCACTTTAGCTTGAAGACCTCCTAAATGTCCGGCCATAACAGCAGCCACATCATAGCTTTGGGCATTTAATTTATTATCAGCCTCCTCAATATCTTTCATAATATTAAGCACAATTTTATATAGTGTTTGCGGTACGACCTTCTGTCACATTTTTAAAGCCTAAAAATCTTTCTTGTACACTCCCATCCATTTTTACGTAGCGTATTACTACAGATAGTTTGCTTAAATTAGTTACATCGGTTGTTTCATCTAGAACAATAGCAATGAAACGAATCTGTTTAATTTCAGATTTAATTATATTCAAAATAATAGTGGAAGCAGCCGAAATTAAGTCATTCTGAATGCGATTTTATGTCCCGTGAAAAACGATAGGCTGTTCTTAGTGATTTTTTAAACAAATTTCGTATTTAAGACTACAAGACCAACAAAACAGTTTATTCCTGTTTTCACAACCCGTTAACCATTCATATTGTTTTTTCCGTGTTGAAATGTCGAATAGGTACATGTTTTAATTCTTGTATTTAAGTTTTTTAGAGCAGGTTTCGGCCTACCTTTATTAATAATAGCAAGTTTTTCAGCAAACTGTAAAGCTGAAAATCCTTTAGTTATCAAAAAACACACAATACAATTACAGTTATTATTACCACTTGTTTGTAAAGTTTGTAAATCCCCACCCCCACCGTCACCACTGTTAAAAGCTGATCTACTTGCAGCCATATTAATAATCATAAAATGCTAATGTATTTAACTTAGTCGACTGCTTATATCTACGAAATAATCAGGCACATTCACGTTGTACTCGCATTGGGTCTTCGTAGTACAACACGTTCTGAAAACATGCGTACATCGCGCAGAGCCGGGGTTTCTTTTATAAAGTTGCCTGCTGACTACGTGTATTTAACTGAAGTCATTGCATCCACTCCTAGTATCAGATCAGGTTCATGCTGTCCGCATGCGGTCGCATTTACTGGGACGACGTCATTGCTAGGAGCATATATACAAATACAGTATGATGCATAATAAATAAATATGTGTGTGAGCTTGCGAAATAAAAATTTAAATAATTAAATTAGTTTGAGAATTTGAAATTTAATATTTAAAATACAAAAGGGATTTTAAATAATGCGGTTTAGGTATGTAGTCGTTATTTTAATGGAAGCAATGCTTCCCTTGCTTCCATGGACCGCACGCCACTAGTTTATTTTAATATTTATGTCCTTTATACGCTTGCCCTTTTGCAAAAACATATATACAGTATTATTAATGTTTAACCCCAATTGTTGCTTAACAACCAACAATAGTACGTCTGCAGGTCGCCATTTACCATTTTTTCTAATGAATCTTGACAGTAATCAGAATACAGCAGTACAGTATCATTAGTGAAAGTTACATATTTGGGTTCCAGTTTAGCCAGTGACGAATTTTGTACATACAATAAATACAACACTGGTCCAAGTAGAGATCCTTGAGGAACACCAGTTTTTATAGTTTCTATTACACCTCTTTTGCCATTTACAACAGTTATCTGTCTTCTATTAAACAAATAATTTGAAACAAGATTACGTGCAGTTCCACAGATTCCCACACTATGGAGTTTATCAAGCATTATGCCATGGTTAACTGTATTAAACTTTTTTTTTTCAAATCTATAAACATTCCAAGAATATACTTCTGGCCAACGTTAGTTGTGATGAATGCTATAACCTCTGCAGCTGCCATCTGGGCATTGCTTTTTTTTTAAATCCAAAGTTATCTTTATTAAATTTTAAAGTTCTTCGATATAAAATCAACAAGTCTGGCCTTCAGCACTTTTTTCCATTATCTTAATGAAACATTTCAGGTTAGTTTTATAAGTTTGTTGAAAGGAATAGTTTCCACTGGATGTTGACAGTTGAGATCTGTGTTTGAGCTTAGAAACAGGTAAACGCCCTTGCTTAGATGCTGTTCAGGAGCGAAATTCCAGATGATACTGACTTAAGTCAAGCACTGGCAGGTGTCAAGTCCTGATGAACCTGGACACAGGCTAATACATCTAGGAAGTGAAATAAGCCCTGGAGGTTGAGACCTCCACAGTGAGCTATAAAACAGGCAAATGACCTGACCTCTCTTGGATGCTGCTCGGGAGCGAAACTCCATATGATACCACATCGAGTCAAACACTGGCGGATGTTGGGTCCAGAAATTTTACCTAACATAGTTCTCTGCTGTTGATGTGATGCAGCCAGAGCCTAGTCAGCAACATGACTAACCACTTAGATCTGGTGGCACTTCTACTAACAATATTTAACCATTCAGAGCTGGTGAAACTGCTATCTTAATGTAACCATTCAGAGATGGTAGACTGCTAAATATATGAAACTTCAACTAGACACTGGTGTTCTCCATTAGTAATAGTGGGAACTTGGAGTAACGGGATAGCTGAATGGAACAAATGTTTCGCCTATCCTATCATTTCCTTATATTGTGCACTTAGATGTTAACTTCAATTAAAAAAGATAAATTTTATCAGATCCGTTAAAGCATACATGTAGTCTTCAAAGACAAGTAACATTTCTGAATCAAGAATCCAAGTTGATTTTTAAGATGTCAAGCACCTGCTGTATCGAGCCATAGAGTAGAAAGTGAGTTAATGGACAGAGGTAATGACGTCATTGTGCTACAATTACATCTAAGACTAATAGAGAATGTAAAACGTTACACATTGCCATTGCCAAGAGAAAAAATTTGGAACAATTTTTTTATGTCATGTGTGGAATTTGGATGACGAAGGAAGAATCCAGATAGTTAAAACTTTGATTATGTGAAGAGGACCATAAAATATTGCTAACGGATTTAGAAACCCAATTGAAGGAATAGTGAAAGTGAAGAGAATAACGGCACTTGAGATTAGTGATGGGTCGTTATTTAACAATCTGTTATTTTTTAACGGTTGCCGAGCCACTACGGTAACCACCTGTTATGGATATATAAAAATAACAGGTACAAAATAACGCTTTACACTACACTAGAGTTCGGGCTCGTATTTGTTTCTGTTCCACTGCAATTAGCTTCGATGAATAAACATCGGTTTTCATCGGCAACTGTTAAATTTAACGGGATGAATGGTCATGAGACTGGGAATGCTAAATATATATGGGTATACAGTATAGAGCGGACTTTACTTCATAACATAATACTTAACACTTTATACTAGTGTGCTCGCTCTTGCTCACAGTTTTGGAAACGTAGGATCGCCGGTAAGCGTACTGATAAAGATGACCGGTGAACCGAAATTCGAAAATGTAACTAGAGATCCTTCTAAGAAAGAATAAAATCATAATGCAATAACAAACCATATGTACAGTATAAAGGCAAATTTATTTACCGAAATTTTATGAGAGCTGCAGTATGTTGCAGTTCTTAGAATCACTCCCTTTGTAGTGTAGAAGTGTATAAAGCATTTATTTGTTGAAGATAGTGCTGCCTTGCAACAAAAGTTCTAATGTCCCAAGACGTTATAATTCTTGCTGTGGCATTGAAATTTAGGTAAAGACCCCTAATAAAATAAATTTGTGAGTAATGACTAGTTTATAATTCCTAAATTATCTAAGTAAGTAAATACTTATAAAAGACTCCTTTCTAGTTTCTAAAAGTTTCACTTCAGAGTGGCAACAGATTTACGACACGCTTATTATAATTTCTTAGCCCTTTGTTTGAAAGCGACAAAATTTGAGATTTATACACTATGTGAAATAACGGGGTAAAAATACAATGCAGCCAGCTTCCGGTTTTGCGGAAACTCCATCAACTTTCATTAATTTTTTACCAAATTATTATTAGTGATGAATACCCAAAAAAAACCATTCATCGTGTTTTTTATAAAAAAATTTATTACCTAATTGTTTTAAACATAAAACAAAAATATTTTTTATTTTAAACATTATAGCTGCATAGTATAGTAAACAATAAAATTGTGTCAGAGAATTAGAGATATCTAAAGTTTTTGCTCTATCCACATTGTTTCATAGTTATTTTTGCCACCTCAGGCCGGATCAACTGATAGTTACATCGCCCGGGGATTGAACCCGTGTAGCAGCGAATCTTCTTTACCCAACTACACCACCGCACAGGTTCAGCTATTGTTACTACGTCTACATGGAATTCTTAATAATTCATAGTTCATACATATAACAGTAGAATATGCTATCGATTGACTATCCAGTTCAAAATAGGTAACAGATAAATAACGGAACCTGTTATTTTCAACTGTTATTATGAAAAAACGTTAACAGGTTCAACTGTTAAAAAAATAACTGTTTTGCCCATCACTACTTCAGATAGGTAGTGTCTTTAATCTGCACATTATTTTAGTGTTATTAACAGCTTATTAGCACACAAAATCACAATTAACGTAAGTAAAAGTTACTAAAAACTTATTAGCACTGAAAAATGAGTGATGCAAAATTTATAAAATTTGGTTAGATATTTCAATGGAAAAAAAAAAGAAAATAAAAGTATCCAATATGAATGGTAACTGTAAAGTTTCCAAATGAAACTAAAATTTATATGATTTGGTACAAGACATAAAGAAAAGAGGATGAATAGATGTAAAGATAGAGAGTCAGCAGGTGATAAGACAAACAGAATGAAACAGAAAGTTAAGGGAGGTCGCAAGTGAGGTAGTAAGCCTCACAATTAATTAATTATTCTAAAGAAAGGATAAATAAAGTTATATATTTTGTGCCACCTAAGGTTTTAAAGTCATGACATGATTCAAAATGACTTGCATTAAGTGAAAGAAATTTTTTTTAAAGTTTCCACTTTAATATAAAATATTTCAAACAAGTTGAATTAAAAAAAAATTACTATGCAAATTTTAGATTTTACGAAGAATTACTACTGGTTGCTTGAAATAGGTAAACAAAGTTACAAAATGATATATCTTTAAATCTAAGTATGACTTGTTAAGATTAACCAAAAATGATAACGAAATATTTAATATGGAATCTTGAAGCTAGTGTCAACTAAATAATAATAATAATAATAATAATACTTTATTCGTTCCATAAATACCCTATTGGGTGTAGAACACGTCATTTGTAAATATAAAATAAAATATAAATCTAAATGTAAACATATATACACACATATATAATAACATAATAAATAATAACAAATGTATACACAAATCTAAACATAAAATAAAATACTGTCAATGCAGCAGCATTAACTCGACAATATAAAACTTACAGACTTAACAAAGCAACCACAGACCCGCATATACACCCCACAAATATTACATTAACCCCCCAGAAAGAGGAGAGCATGCCATGGTGAACGTTGCCATGCCAAAGTGACAGCTATTAATCTTGATCTTAGAGTGGTGGCCATATGTCTCCGTCGCTGAAAAATTCATTGCAGGAATAGTAACACAGTAACAGTAGAATATCCTTTAGTTCTTTTTTCAATGTTTTTACGTCCATACTTTTCCAACAGAGAGGTAGGTGATTGAATATTTTTATCATCTGATATTCTGCATTTCTCTGCACCTTTGTTAATTGTGTTTTTGGAAGTAGGAGTTTCTGATTCAATCTGAACTTTGTATGATGCTCATGCCCAGGCAGGTATTTTGAGAAAAACGACATATTTTGCTTGACAAACAGGTCGCATTCCAATATGTATACACAGTGTAGGGTCAGTATCTTCTTCTCTATGAAATACCGCCTGCAGGATTCTCGAGGTTTCAGCCCATACATGGACCTGACACAAGACTTCTGCAGTATGAATATGCGGTCCACATTCACAGTGTTTCCCTAGAACACTATGCCATACTTAAGTATTGCATACACATAGGCATAATAGACCATAAGACATGTGCCCTCATCCACACTTCTCAGCAGCACTCTTAGGGCATATGAAGAACTAGAGATCTTGGGAGCAATATACTCTATGTGTTTCCTCCAGTTCATATTATTGTCTATAATTAGGCCAATAAACTTGCAGCTTTGTGAAGTCTGCAACTGAGTGTTACCACAACTTATCGTCATTGCTTCTCCTCCAACAGCAGAAAATTTAATTAGCTGTGTTTTTTCAGCATTCATCTTCATTTGATTTGCGTTAAACCAAGCGTCAAGGTCACTCATGCCAAATCATCTTATATTCTAGTTCATCTATCTGTCGTATGCGTAGGATGATCGAAGTGTCATCTGCATATAAGATTGTTTTGTGGTTGAGAAGTGTAGGCAAGTGATTAATGTAAATTATAAATAGCAGTGGGCCCAGTACTGACCCCTGTGGTGCCCCTCTCTTAACTGTCTCTTGAAGAATAGATGTTTTTACCTGTAGTTGTGTGTTTACTACGGATACACTGTTTTCTGTGGGTCAGATGTGATTTCATCAACTCCAGCACCGTTCCCCCTACACCAATCATCTCTAACTTTTCATAAAGTATCTGACAGTCTATGCTGTCAAAGGCCTTGGACAGATCCGCGAAAACACCAACAACCTCCTCTCCAAGAGTCACAGCCTGAAGAACCTCTGAAGTGAATTGGTAAATTGCTCTTGTCGTGCTTCTTTCTCTTATGTAAGCATTCTGTAAATCACTAATTATGTTGTATCTTTCAAGATGTTCCACAATTCTGGTGACAATAACTCTCTCATATACCTTTGCTATAACTGGGGTTAGCATAATAAGCCTGTCTTTTGAGGGGTCAGAGATTGGCACACCAGCCGTATTCTTTAGATCATCTGGGAAGGCTCCAGTCATCATACATTCATTGATGGCCTCTGCAAGAGGTGTAGATATAATGTCAGCATTATCCTTCAATATCTTAATAGGCAGCTCATCAATTCCCACTGACATGGTATTCTTAAGGCCCCTAATTATTTTAAATACTTCCAAGTGACAAGTTGGAGTCAGCGTCATGATCGAATCTATATTCATCAGATTCTCAGTCTGAATTTTTGGCCCCCTAACTGGATTACTCATATTGTCGCAGATATTAATAAAAAACTTATTCAGACTATTTAGTTTCTCCTCTACACTCGAAGAATCAGGATATATACTGTCGAGGTTCATCGCAAGTTTCCCAACCACTTCTGCCGCTCGATGCATTCACAATCCGCCAAGTTGCAACAACTATATTTTGAGCCTCCTGAAGAATTTTTGAACTCTTATTTATTTTCGACTTACGTATTGCATGCTTTAAATAGTTGACACTGGCTTCAAGATTTAACAAATGTTAAACGAACAAAAAAAAATGTATTAAAGAAAGTATCGGTGATACACCAGATAACTGCGGAGCTTCTCTCAATTAGTGATGTGTTGTTATTTAACAGTCTGTTATATTTTAACTGTTGTCGAGCCGCAGCAGTAACAACCTGTTATGGATATATACAAATAACAGGTACAGTGGAGGGGATGCTGTTGCGCAGTGAGTCGTATCTGTTTCTGTTGTCGTATCTGTTTCTGTTGCACTGCTACGATGAAGCAGCTTCTGTTTTCATCCGCAACTGTTATAACAGGATGAATGGACATGAGACTGGGAATGGGGTATAGAGCGGACCTTACTTCATAACATAATACTGTTTTCATCCGCAACTGTTATAACAGGATGAATGGACATGAGACTGGGAATGGGGTATAGAGTATAGAGCGGACTTTACTTCATAACATACTACTTTATACTAGTGTGCTCACAGCTTTGGGAACGTAGGGTCGTCGGTACAATGAAACTCTTAAATTTTGACAGGTTGTTGATTCACACAAGACACACATATATTTACAATTTATAAACAAACACAAAATATGAAAAATGTAAATAAAAAGGCTGTATATGTAGCAAGTAAAAATTATTAAAAATGAACTATATCACTGTAAAAATAAAATCAGGTCACCGCGTATATAAAAAAATAATCACATAGGCGTTGACGTAAACTCAATCTTCATTAGATAACTCGATATGCTGATGGCATTTTTGTTTTAAGAAAAAACTGATATGTATACAAACGTACAGTTATGCTTTAACGTGAGTCCTTAGGTATTATATTATATTAGGTAGTTTTTTGCTCATTCTTCTTTGCCTTATGTAACTAATAAATCAATATTCCTTTTTACTTTTCACTTTGGAAATCTAAGAAATAGGTCCGATTTTAAACATCTTTTTTTTATTACTACTGCAAAATAAAAAATCCCTGAAACTTAAAAAATCTCAGAAACAGTACCAATTTTAATGAAATTATAAAAATATTCCCTGTACCCGGTATAGTTGAAATCAGACACACTTCACCCTATAGGTAGAGAGAAAAAAAATAGTTTTAATTTTTTTTAAATTATTTATTTTATTTTTTGCTTACAATAATTCATTTATTTCATATAGCTCTCATTTTCAAGGAAAAAATGGCTATAGAGGTTTTCAAGCTCAATGCTTAACTAATACTTAATTAGTTAAGAAAATTCGAAAGAAATTCTGCATTGTTGAATTTTTTACCAAATTATTATTAGTGATGAATACCCAAAAAAAAACCTCCATCATTTTTTTAATAAAAAAGTTATTAATTGTTTTAAACATAATACAAGAATATTTTTTATTTTAAACATTACCCAACTACACCACCGGACGGGTTCAGCTACTGTTACTACGTCTACGTGGAATTCTTAATAATTCATAGTTCATACTGTTATTTTCAACATGTTATATTTAAGTGTTATTTCTAAATAACAGTAACAGGTGCGACCTGTTAAAGCAATATAACAGTTTTTCCCATCACTACTCTCAATACACCCAGTTTATATAACTGCATATATGAGGGATCTGAGGAATGAGAATGCACAACTCCGAACACCTTCAATCAGATTTCTTTGTTACCCAGATGCCTGCCAAATTCTGTCCCGCAGCACAAAAATAATTACTAAAACACAGTAATGCTTCGGACAGCGATACAATAACGCAGCAACATCCAAACTGACTTATATATTAAGGTAAACACAAATAATATAGCCATAATATTCTAAGAAACCATATTAATTCAAAATTGTTGAAGACATGAAAAAATTACTAATGGACATTTTTTAAGCAAACCGGTAAAATACAAAAGTTACTGTCGAAAAAGTCATACCATGATTTGACAAAAGTATTAAAGAAAACAAGGCAAAAAAAAGAAAGATGTTCACTTTAAGAGTGAAGAGTGAACACAGTTTCTGGACATATTCACATTGACAAAAACTTCGACATTTTTTTGTTTCCAAAACGGCGAAAAAAATCTCAAAACTTGATTCTGGAACGAAAATGTTTTTGCCTGTCGGTCGGTCAGTCTTGTCAGTATGTCGGCACGTACATCTATCTGTTAATAGGCGCAATAACTTTCGAACGAATTGGAATATGATCTTCAAATTTGGTATCCAGTTAGCACCTGACAAAGCAACGCTTTGAATTGGTAAGATCGCTTCAGAAGGTGGGGGCCATTTGGTGAAAATTGACATTTTTTCAATAAAATAATGAGTGACATAACGTTTCAAAAGTTTATAGGTACAGGAATATAAAGATTTTCTTTGTGGGCATGTCATGGGCCTTAAATTCATTCCCTGAGAATGTCTTTTTGAAGTGAATAAATTATCACAGCTATGTGGAAGTTATTTTCAATTTCAAAGATGTTCACTTTAAGAGTGAAGAGTGAACGCAGTTTCTGGACATACTCGAGCCTAGATGGTCAAGAAAATGAGATGAAAATAAATTCACTCAAAGTATGAACGAGTTTTAAGACATACTCGGTCCAGATGGTCAAAGAGACTGAGATGAAAAATTTCGAGGCGCAGTAAATACATTATCGTTGTGAATTATTATAAGAATTGTAGATTATTAGTACAGCATATCACTATTACTTATTACCACTTTAAATTTAAACGGACTTTGAAGATTAAATTAAAAGCCCTAATACAGGCTTATTTAAAGATTTTTTTCAAAAGCGTTACAATCGATATCTCTCTAAAAAAAAAAAATAATCTTGTGTTCTAGCTAGAAAATTAAAACCTGGTATACCTACCTATCTAGGGACAGTAATAGTATCTTTAAAAGAAACTTGTATTATACCTGCTCATTGTCAGGTGTGGAAGTATCACATCGGAGACAAAAATTTAAAAAAAAATTACTTCATTGATTTGGGGATGCCCTTACTTGCTGAAACTGGTCCATACTACATACAAACTTGGAGACTACTTCTCTGGCTTCACTGTTATGCTTCTTTTTTGTAGGTGAAGGGCGTAGCCAGCGTGTAAGCTAACTAGAGCAAGAAGCCCTTATGGATTCTGTGTGTCCTCTGATGTTCTTCAACGTTTCTGTGACTTGTTTCGTTGCTTGACAGCATCCTCAGATAGATAAAAATTAAAAGTACGAAATCATGACAACTACAAGTAAAGATCTGTTGCTATGTTATGATGTTTTGATCAAAAAATTCATCAAATTGAAAATAAAATGAAACACATGACGGATGAGGCTTTCAAAATGTCTACATGATGTATGTCAAAATGTAACATAAAAATAGAACTAGCCTATAATAACTATAACAGTTACAACAATAAAATAACTAAACAATAACAGTAATAAAGCAGACTCTATACAATGAAAGTATCGACATACATCAACTCATTATCTTATTACAACTTTTTTGAAAGAATAGTTAAATTTATTTTCTCTGACTTATTTAATTAGGAAGAAGAATATCCAAGAAAGCGGAATTCATTAAATCAGCTTGCTCATTTAAAACAAGGCAGCTATTGTCGTGTGTGTGCTTTTTGACTTCTAAAGCTTCAAAAAGTCTAGTTTACGTTTGTCATTACAAAAATGTTGGGGTTGTATGCGGTTATTTACTGTAGGTCTGTTCGGTATCAATAATATGTTTTGCAAATGTAGATTTGTCAGCGTGGTTATTTCTAAATGCAGAAATATGTTCTTTGTATCAGGTGTTGAAATGTCTAGAAGTTTGACCTATGTAGATTGTGCTACAATGTGTACAAGCTAATTTATAAACTCCAGCTTTTGTCAACAAACAAGATTTTTCTTTCACGTTAAATAACAAATCAAGTGTCGTGTTGTAAGATTTAAAAGCTACCTTTGTATTTGTACAGGTATTTAAATTTTTTGTAATGTGTTCTGAAATGGTTCCTTTTGTCTCTAATATTTGGATAAATTAAATTAATCGCTAATTTGTATTCTTTTCTCTTGATCATTTTATCTATTATTTTAACAGAGTAGCCATTATTAAATGCTATTTGCTTAATTATTAATATTTCTTTTTCAAAATTGTTTTGTGACATAGATATTGAAAATGCACGATGTATCATAGAATGATAGGCTGACAGCTTTTGTGAAAAAGGGTGACGTGATTCCTATGGTATGGTTGTGTCAGTGTAAGTTGGTTTCCTATATATTGAAAAGTCAAATGAATTATTTACTAACTTTCTTCGTTAAGTCTAAAAAATGTATACAACTGTTAGCTTCTTCTTCTAAAGTAAACTTAATATTTGTGTGAAGGTTATTAATAAAATTTAAAAATTCATTTAATTCTGGATGGCTACCTTGAAAACGTGATAAAATATCATCTACATATCTGTACTAAAAGACAATATGAGAAAGTTCTGATGTTAAAATTTGTTTTTCTGAGTTTTCGATAAATATCTTGGCTAATAAAGGTGACAACGGACTACCCATAGGTAGGCCTTCATTTTGCATATAAATTTTGTCGTTAAATTTAAAATAGTTTTGTTTTATACATTCGTTAAAAATATTAATTATTTCTTGTCTTTTTATGACATTTACGTTCTTTTCTATTAAAACGTTTTCTAATAAGAGGTAAACATGCTCTAGGAGGTATCTTGGAATACATGCTACAAACATCAAACGAGACTAATTTACTATTTGTAGGAATAATTAAGTTGTTTAATTTTGAGTTAGTTCATAAGAATTCTTAACTGAATATTTTGGAATGTAATTGTATTATCTAATAATTGAAACCAGTTTGCTCGCTATCTTATGATTATGAGTATTAACATAGCTAACTACTGGCCTCACCGGAATATTTGGCTTGTGAAACTAATCACAGAAACGTTGAAGAACATCTAGAATTCATAAGGGCCTCTTGCTCCAGTTAGCTAGCGCGCTGGCTACGCCCTTCACCAGAAACAAAACCCAACAGTGAAGCCAGACAAGTAGTCTCAAAGTCTGTATGTAGTAAAAAATTTACGCTAAACGTAAAAAATATCAAAACATAGAAAACATGATTTGGGAACGAACATTTTTTTTCTTCTGTCGGGTCTATCGGCAGACGAACGGTTCGGATTGTTTTTGGGTAAAATAGCTCCAGGGGGTAGGGGTGATTTGGTGAAAATTGACATTTTTTTGTTAAAACTCGATTAATACAACGTTTTAAGGTTTATTTATTAGAAAACTTTTAATTTCATCAAACGTCTGGTATTGTGTGCTGAAATTAAATTAGGGGTTGAATATGTAGGGGTGGAATATTGTTGACAAAAACTTCGACATTTTTTTTTGCCAAAACAGCGTAAAAAATCTCAACTTGATTCTGGAACGAAAATGTTTTTGTCTGTCGGTCGGTCAGTCTGTCAGTATGTCGGCATGTACATCTATATGTTAATAGGCTCAATAACTTTCGAACGAATTGGGATATCTTCAAATTTGGTATCCAGTTGGCACCTGACAAAGCAACGCTTCGAATTGTTTTCAGGTACAATCGCTCCAGGAAGTGGGGGCGATTTGGTGAAAATTGACATTTTTTCAATAAAACTCGAGTGACACAATGTTTTAAAAGTTTATAGGTACAGGAATACAAATATTTTCTTTGTGGGCATGTCATGGGCCCTAAATTCATTCCATGAGAATGTCTTTCTGAGAGAATAAATTATCACAGCTATGTGGATGTTATGATTCAATTTGCAGCACTATTTTAGTTACTATTTTCTTTTATGTATGTTTATATTCACTATCATTTATATTTCATTTTCTTTGACCATCTGGACCTGAGTTTGTAATAGCAAACTGTCTAGTTAAATGGTAAATTTAAATTTTGAAAAGCAAATCTAATAAAGTTATTAAAAAAAATACAAATATTATCTAGTTAAATAGATAAATTACAATTTTAACAAGGAAATTTTATTAAGTTGATTAAATTTTTTTTTACACATATATCACTGCAGTCTTGTATTGAAAATATGGACGACAGTTTGAATATGAGACAAGCCACTTACCAAATTAGATTGATTAAATTACATTATACTTTTTTTATGGTACATTATTCCTGTTTAGTTTCGTTTCTATCTCATTATTCCATCAGAAGAAATGTTGTTGAACTGCATCTGTTATTTTATCGTTGCTACCTTGTTACCAAGATGTGGTAATTAGTAGTTCCAACTTTGATCACTAATATCTACCGCTAGACCAATGATATCGAAGTGCGGTTTTCATTGATTGCTTCAGTCTTCTGTAGCCTGTTCTACTGTGTTATTATTGATACACCATCCCATTAGATTTTCTCAGAAAAACAGCAACATAACCTAACTATTCAAACAACACCCTCTCTTGATGTATACAAGATACAGAGGGAACCTGGAATGAACGCAAATGGTAGACCAAGAAAAGTTCTTTTCAGTTAGTCCAAACTCATCAAATTCCGTCGCACTAAACCGGAGTAATCAGCAGTTGAAAAAATATCCATCGAACGTCTCCCCCACCACTTTTCTTTATTTTTGAAAATATCAAAAAATATGCGAGGCAAGAAATAACATCCGTTGCTCGGCCATGACTGCGTGTGTAAAGGTACCACTTTAGCGATAGTGTGGTGTTCTTACGTCCTCTAGCGGTGATTTTAGAAACTTGAAAATAATTTTCAGCGATTTGTCTTGGCAACTTTCCTCATGACAGTTTTTTTCCTGAAGCTGTGCAGTGTTGCTAAGATATGGCCAAAGACCACTCAGTTGCCCATCCTTTACATTATAAATAGTGATGTAATTTAAATAACTAATTTGGCATGACGTAACCATTTAGTGGAACTTCTATTAACAAGATTTAACCATTCAGAGCTGGTGAGACCCCTAAAAATATGAAACTTCAACTAGACACTGGTGTTCTCCATTAGTAATAAAAGGATAGCTGAATGAAACAAACGTTTTACCTATGCCATAATTTCCTTATATTTTTCAGTATAGATGTTAACTTTAATTAGAAAAGAGAAATTTTATCAGCTCTGTTCAAATATCTATAGTCATCGAAGACAGCTGTTATTAGAAAAGATAAATTTCTTATGATCCGTTCAAGTATATATATAGTCTTTGAAGACAAGTGACATTCTGATTCCAGAGTCCAAGCGTTGTCATAAGATGGCAAGCATTTGCTGTATCTAGCTACAGAAAATGAGTCAATGGACAGAGGCAATGGCTGAGTTTACTAGGCGCCAACAGCTGAGTTTAAGCTGTTATCTGCTGACTACCGATACATTTCAGTGGTTGGAGTCTTATCAACACACTGTTGACTTCATGCACTATTTTGTGACGTTTGTCTGTCATTCCACTTTGACAAATCGGCAACAGTTGAAGTCCAGCAGAAACTCAGTAGCACTGGTGAACGCGTACGTTGATGCATCTATTCAACTGTTGGTGCGTGGTGAACTCCGCCAATGACATTGTGCTACAATTATAACAACTAAGAAAGTCAGGTCATTAGTCACCTCCACATCAAGTGTTTTAACAAACATTTACATTCAGTGTCTCAGTTGTGCTTCCAGTTGCCTAAATGTTGCATTTAGGTCTGTGAGACTATTTAATGATGAATGCAGAAATAAGTTATAAAGTTAATGTGTTCCAGTTGCTTTGGAAATTTTTTGTTAAGAATTTTTGATCTGTTTTGTATATTAATTTATTTATTTATTTATTTATTAAATACAATACCCAACGAAGAAGCTCCCAAATAAAGAGTTTGAGCAAACATATTAAAAGTTAGGACAATAATCAAAGATCATTAAGTTAACTAAACACATCTATAGAAAAAAAGCTACAACTGGACTACAAGTCAATCAGCCAAGCATAAGATCTGAGAGTGGACTTGTTGTGTTCGAAGATGTCATTGCAGCGATATACATGGTTATATATAGAGTACATTCTTTGTATCGGTGAATTCAGTCTTACATTTGTCCTAGGACAGGTGATGTGAAACAGGAACTGATATCTGGAGTTAACTTTGGGCGTATGGAAGCACAACAAGCGTAAAATGTGCGAACATTCCACAGCATCATGTAACAGACTGAATAAAAATAATAAAGCAAAGTAGTTTCGTCTGTTTTGCAGTGACCTCAAACAGAAGTACAACAACAGACAGCTCTGCTGTGTTCCAATAGTCGGATAGATATCAGCTCTATGCACCAGCATCTTGAGAAGCGGACGCTGAACGTCCTCTAGTGCATTCCTATGAACACTATAATAGGGAGCCCAAACTCCTGCAGCATACTCTAAATGCGGTCTAACATAGGCACAGTAGAGATTTTTTAAGGTGTCTATACCTGAAACATTTTGTTTTGAGTTTCTGATAATATTGCCCAAGGTCTTTAATGCTTTTGAGATGGCATTCACTATATGATTTACAAATGAGAGTCTGTCATCAAAATGAAGGCCCAAGCTGGCACTATTTTTAGGTCTATTAAGTATTTAATCACATAATTCATACGGAAAGTTGGTTATTTGCTTATTAAGTGTATCAGTCATAACCCCACATTTACCGACATTCAGTGGCAGCTCATTTTGGCAGGCCCAGGAATATAGTCTACCCAAAGATTCCTGTAGCTTAATGCAATCTTCACAGTTGTTAATGGTATGAAAAATCTTCCATGTCATCAGGGTAAAGCAGGTGAGAACCTCAAGGGCGTTAGTGATGTCATTGATGAATAAATTAAAAAAACAGAGGCACTAAAACAGATTCCTACGGCACACCTGACACAGCCAAAATTTCAACAGATCGAAATCCAGAATAAAAAACAGAGTAGACTCTACCAATAAGATATGAGCTAAAAAACCACAATAGCTTAGGAGAGAACCCGTACCAATCAAGCTTCTGAAGTAGAATATTGCGGTTTAGCCTGTCTTAGAGAAATACAAGTAGATAACGTTAGTTTGAGATATTTTGTCCATTGCTGCACTTATGTAGTCTGTAATGCAGACGTCATTTGTAGATGTAGAGCGACCCCTCATAAAACCATGCTGAGTCTCTAAATTTGAATATTTAACATTGAACATGATACAATTGTTCAGAACAAATCAAACACCTGAAAAATTATTCATGCTGATGATTTGTCTATGGTTTTCCACCTGGGGTTGATCACCTTTTTTAGGGACTGGAATAGAACGACCTGTTTTCCAGATGATGGGAAACTTTGATGTTTTAAGCGAGATGTTAAAAGATGAATGTTAAAGGATACTTAAAAACGTAAGTACAGTCCCTCACCAAGAAAGCCGGAATCTCATCAGGGTTCGATGTATGTTGCGGTTTGATTTTCTTAATTGCACTCAGGACCATCTCATTTGTGACCTCTTGAATATATATGATTTGATTATTACCTACAAAGTTAGATCTCATATCTGTATCACCATTTGTTTGGCTTATGAAGGATGTCTGAAAAATCTGTGAATGCGTTGGCCAAATTTTACCGTAAGTAGTCACCTATTTGGGTTTTCGTATGGTCTGATGTTGCTTAATTAAGTGACATTGGCATATATGCGAATTGTGCTGCCACAGTGGCACTGGTTATGCTTTTGACAAATTATTTATGAAATAAGCCATTTAAAATATTGAAATAATAGGAATTTGGTATTTAATATATGAATGTTTCATGCAGTACTTTATGATAATAAATTTAAGACTCGGGCAAGTTTTAATGAGGATTAAACAATTTCTTGTCTTTTCTGATATAGTTGATTAAGTGTGTGTATATAAAAGTGTTCTTGATTTTTTCTTTTTGTTTTTCAGTGGAATACAGTGTGTATAAAGGTACCATTAGAAGATCTTCGTTCAGCCACCATGAACAGTGTGTCGGAACTACTATTGAAGAACCAGCACACCCCTGAGCTTGGTGTGGCATCAGCTGTTCAAGAAAGGCTATCAGAACTGACTGGAGAACAGGCTATATCATCTGATAAGAGATCAATGGCCAGTGAGTCTAAAAGGAGAGAGACATTTTCCCATTGGCCACATATGGACTACAAGTAAGTGTTGTTATTTATGCCAATATTTTTTTTATTTTTTGCACTCTGGTGTGCACAGGGTATTTGGGATTAGATCCAGGATACCTTTGATGGTAAATTGCTATTATTCGATCACCATGCATTAATAACATTTTACGATAATCACAGGTGCTTGTTTTCTTCTCTGCACCAGGTTTTGCCTTCTTCGGCATGATTAGGTCGGGTTTTAAAGGCCAGAGAAGAAGTATCTACATATGTATTTAGTATGGAATGGTTTCACAGCAATTAATGAACAAGTTTCATAGCTTCAAAGTATACCAATGGGCTTTGGGTAGTTTCATCATCTTCACTTCATTATTTTAGGTAATGTTCATCGCGTGTGAGTTTGATTAGCCACAAAAAAAATTCTGCCAGCTTTTCCTTACTTGACAATGATGCCTTACATAACAGAGTAGAACCAGCAGTAGATCTTAGAATGTGTGCTGCTGAACCGACTCCAATTTTATGTTGCCTCTTTTGAATGTCTTATAAGATGGGGGTGTTTCCATGGCCTTGGAGACAGGCTCGAGTTTAGCATGTCACAAAACGGGAGACATCCGATGTGGTGAATTATCATCCATTTTCCATGGTATCAGTTTTGTCTAAATATAGAGCATATAAAATACCTATAAAAGTCAAAGATCTTAAGTGATCGCCAATACGGCTTTCCTTAACACCAATCTATGGGCAATATTCTGACATACGTTACTCATCTTTGGAGTTGAGTTTCCGAAAAATTAGTAGGTCACTCAATTTTATTGGATATTTCTAAAGCATTCGATCGAGTGTGACATGCTGCACTCCTCAGTAAACTTCAGTCATACGGGTTGTCCTTGAAACTATGCCTATGGATATTTAGTTTTCTGAAAGAGCACTGCTTGCATGTTGTTGTCAATGGTGTTTCATAACATGAATTAAAAATTTATGCGTGTTCCACAGGGTTCAGTGTTTGCTCCCACACTTTCTTTTTCATATAAATGACCTTTTGTTAACAACTACTAACAAAATCTACAGCTTCGCTGATCGTAGTACTCTTCACAGCACGCTCTTATCAACTCGTCCAATATCTGCTTGTAGCTCCTTATCAATGATAGTCAAAGTAACCAACTCCCCAAACGATGACCTGTCTAAAATGCTCAGCTGACGCTCTGCAAGTCTGATTAAATTTAATGCCTCAGAAACACAGAATTGCCTCTTCTCCAGGAAGAGTGACTTACACAGGGTACCCACTTGTCTGGAAAATCTGTAAAACCTGCAAAAGGTTGGTGAATTTCAGTGATGTTAAAAAATGGTCAGGGGGTCAGGGAAATTTTTCAATATGTTGCCGTAACTCAGGTAAGGCACAAGAAACCAAACTGATTTTGTGGTGGGCGGAGTTTTTGTAGTACTGCTTGCTAAGGGTGCATAGAGCTACCATTCCCAAGTTAGTAAGCCAAGCGTTGTCGCTAAAGAAGGTTCTGTTCAGCTTGTCTGAATTTTTTTACTGAGAGTTGTTATGTGTGCTAGTCGTTTTTGCAATGGCTGATTCTCGTGAACAGCATGTGGCCGTAATGTTTTGCTTCGTGCTCGGAAAAACTAGCACAGCAATTCTTGAAATGTTAATAATGGCCTACAGGGATGATGCTACTGGGAAAATTCAGGTGTTTGAGTGGTTTCCCAGTTTCAAAATAGGGGAATGTCAATTGAGGACCAACCTCGCTCTAATCGTCCTTCCATGGCTCGAACCGATGAAAATGTTGAAAAAATTAGTGAAATCATCCTGGAAGATCAACGACGGACCATTGACAAAGTTGTGGAACTGTCTGGAGTGACTTGGAGTTCAGTCCAGTGAATTTTAATGGATGATTTGGGGATGAAAAGAGGGGCTGTCAAATAGGTGCCTTGACTTCTGAACAAAAGCAAAGTCGCATGGAAGCGTGTTGTGCTTTGAAGGAAGGGTTCCGAAATGATCCAAACTTTTTTCCAAGGTTATCACAGGTGACGAATCATGGTGTTACAGTTACGACCCTGCAATGAACTAACAATCAAGCCAATGAAAGACTCCAAGTTCTCCTTGCCCCAAAAAAGTTCAAGTGAAATCAAACGCCAAAAAAAATGTTTGTTTTTTTTTCGACGTGGGGGAGTTGTCCATTTAAAGTTTGTTCCACAGGCCATACAATTAACCAGGCTTTCTACCTGAGAGTTTACAAAAAGTGCGCAACTGTTTGTCTGTGTGCCAATCTTTGATCAAAAATGGCATGACCCCTCTGCCCCATCGACCCTATTCACCCGATCTTGCTCCCTGTGACTTTTTAAAAATTTTCCCGGATTAAAAGAGTCATGAAAGAAAAGCGTTGTGCCGACGTTGCTGAGGTGAAGAAAAAACCACAGAGCTGCTGTCTGTAATCACAGAAGACGAATTCAAAAAAATGTTTTGAACAATGAAAGAAAATATTGGACAAGTGTACTAGTGCCAGTGGAGAGTATTTAAATAAAAGTAAAAAAAAAGTTCAGTTTTTTTTTTGGGTACCCCCTCGTATTTCCGAAGACATATAATCTCCAACTATTCAAGAAGCAAGACTTGTGTCACAACAATCAAGTCTATGGTGCTTTACAGACACATAGGCTTTGTCTTTCATAAACTGGTTCATTAAAAAATCATGAAAATAATTAACCACACAATGTAAAATTCATAACAATATAAAATTATTCAATCCACCCTTGTCACCATTAGAAGTCTCATTTTTTTATATCTTCACAAGAAAGGAAGGCTTATATTTTATACCTTATTTTTATGTGTACAGTATACACTCTATTATCTGTATGCAGATTATCTGTGCTGAGAAATTGATCGAAATAAAATTCCTCTCGCACGAATATAAAAAATATCCCTAGTAAAAACCAACGACCATCTAAGTATGGGGCTGCCTATTATAATTACTTCGTTATATCAATCATGAGGAAAATAAAACTGTGAAATTTTTTAGAACCTGCAGTGTAGTAGTATGTATGTAGAAGCAGAATATTTATTATTCTGTTGTGATGAATTCTAATTTATCTCTGAACGTGTCGCCACAATAGGAACGCTGAGAAGGATCCATATGCGGGAATGTTTATGTTAAGGTCATTCATTTTAATTGCCCCTATCTTTTCACACTTGATCTCATTCGAGATTGCACGAGTGCCATGACAGAAAGGAACAAGATTAACATTTTCTGAGAAACACACAGCTGTTAAACATTCTGTATGTATATATATATATATATATATATATATATATATATATATATATATATATATATATATATATATATATATATATATATATATATATATATATATATATTCACATTATCCATGTTTTTTAATTATCCTTGTTGCTGATCCCCCGATTAGCCTGGATAATTGAGAGTATACTGTATTTTAATCTCATTTAAAATAAATCCTTTATATTAGTACTTTATTTTTTACTGTTTTTTAATTCCAGATGGGCATTGCCAGATCAGATGGCACAGGCAGGCTTCTACCACCAACCTAACTCTTCCGGTGATGATAGAGCAATGTGCTTTACATGTTCAGTCTGTCTTGTATGTTGGGAGCGTACAGATGAGCCTTGGAGTGAACATGAAAGGCACTCCCCAAGTTGTCCCTTTGTTATGGGAGAATACACTCAGAATGTCCCGTTGTCTGTCACTCATGCAACCAACCCTGCTATTGATGCCACTTACAGGTAATGCCCTATTATATATATATATATATATATATATATATATATATATATATATATATATATATATATATATATATATATATATATATATATATATATATATAAATTATTAATGAAATTATTTTGTTGCTTGGATAGGTTCAGTTCCATGTTTTACGTAGGAAACCAGCACCATGGTACATACATGGTACAACTATCAAATATATAGGGTTGCGCATAAATAAAGCAACAAGGGCATAATTTTTAAACTGAAAAAGGCATGCCACTCTAAATATGTAGTGTTGCATAACAGATTATTTACAAGTATTTGGTGGCATTAGTGACATTTTTTGGAGCACCCCCATTTTAGAGGGTGACAACCCTTTAATTTCTTAAATGGCAACAGAGTTCATGTGACACATTTTTGGAAAAAGGCGTATTTAGCATAGTTTTTGATGGTATTAATTATTTTTAAGTTGCCTTTGCAAAATGAAATCAATCAGCTTTTCCTTAATTTTATTTGGGAAAATGGTAACATCTTACTTTATTGAAGAAGATGCTAAAATTCAGCCCCTGGAACTTATGTGTGTGTGTGTGTGCGTGTTTTTATTTCTTTGATGTCTGTCTATTTCCGCAACTATGGCTAATCTCTGACGCCATAGAACAGTTTCGCCTCACTATTTCTGTAAAGAGGGTAGGGATCTTTAACGTGCTCAACGTCACATGGACACAGGGCCGACAGATTTACGCCCCCTCCGAAGGGCGGAACGTGCAAACATTCGACTTGCTCAAATACAATGCCACAACCTCAGTTGATGTTAATGTTACAGTTTGTACTGAAAAAGTGAAAGGAGAACCCTGAGCTCGAACCCACTACCCTTCAGTTCAGAGGCACATGTTCTTACCGCTGAACCACCGAGGCTCTTGCCTCTTGAACTTCTTGACGATAGTAAAGCCTCTTGTAGAACTGATGAATCGAGTTTTGTAGTGATCCATTGGGCACTTGTTGAAAGGCCAGCACAAATCGATCTTGCAACTGTTCCAGATTCGCAGGCTGATCGTTGTAAATGACCGCAGGGAAAAAATGAGGGGAGACAAATCTGGAAACCTAGCTGGCCACTAATGGGTCCTTTTCTGTCTATCCATCACTTAGGAAATGTCACATTAAGGCATTCCTTTTCCTCTCGACTGAAATGAGGGGCTGCGCCATTTCGTTGGAAGTAGACATTGGGGAAATCATTTTAAAACAATTTTCTGAATGGGGATACATTATCTAATAATCAAAATCATCTGCAAAAAGCTCTTGCAGGTTATGAACCTTATAGGGAAAATACTTTTCCCGGTGCCAAATCTGCTGTACAGAACATCTGGAGATCTCGTTCGTTCTTGTAAATTCCAATGCAGAATTTTGAGAGTTTCTTGTACAGCAAGCAATACATCCAGCATCTTTACATCCGAAGCAGCATTTACAGGGCAGCCGGACTTGGGGTTATCTTTTACGCTCCCTGTTTCATTAAATTTGTGGTGGTCTGCTTGCTGTAGACTTGTTAAGGGGTGGGGAGTCAGTGTGAACCTCATTGAATAAATGACCGTCATTATAGGTCCTTTTACAATCACCATAACTGATCATCATTAAAACTTCGATATGTTCTCGTCCACTTAGTTGTGCTATATCACAGAAAGTAAATGAAGCAAATTAACAAAAACACTGATGTTTTAATTCACAAACCAAAACTCTTGCCACTGTGGAAGATCAGGCTCACAATAATAACACTGATTTTCTGGATGAAATCATTTAGATGTAGCCTGTATTACCACTTAGATAAACTTCATGTTTGATAAGGACATGTATTTTAGGCTTATTTATACAGAGATAAAATTACTTGAATCGTCTTTATTTTACTTCATTTATTTTCATAAAAAGCTGATTGTTTTAGGTCTTGCCAAAGGTGACTAAAAAGTAATTAATACCATAAAAAAAGGGCGCTAAATAGGCGTTATAAAAATGTGTTGCATGACCATGTTGCTATTTAAGAAATTGTATGGTTGTCATCCTCCAAAAAGGAGGTGCTTCAAAAATTTTCGATAGGGCCACCAAATAGCCACAAATTATGATTAAAATAATAATAAACTTTATTCAAAATTAACTCAGCACTTACAGAAGTTACTGAATCTAAAAAGAATCTGTCAAAGAAAAAATAATAAAATAAAATTAGATTAGATAAAAAAATAAAAATAAATACATAAATACAGGATAACAAAATACAGATGATTTCACACAGTTTGCACACTATTTTTTACATATTCATTAATACAATAAGGCTCTAAATCAATTAAATATTCTAAAAGCATTTTTTAAATTCCAAATAGTTGTTAGTGTTTTTTAAGTGTACTGGCAGCCCATTATATAATTTTACTCCACTATAGTAAACCGCATGCTCAGTAAGCATCAGTCTGTGAGAGTAGGATACATTAAATCCACTTTCAGAGTATTATATGGGTACATTATTTTACTTGCTTTAAATAAGGTTTTGTGTCTAAACATGAACATTAATGTCTGATATATACAGTGTGATTCACAATGAAATGGATACAGAATATGTGTGTGTAGAGGACCTCAAAACATGCTGATTTTTTACATAAAATTTTTATCTGACGCCCATGGTTGGTGAGATATTGACCTCTGACGATTGTTTAATAATTACAAGAAACAGCTGTATTGCAGCAGTGTCCTAACATAGAACAACCGAATTTGGTAGATGGTTTTCTTTATCAACATCGTTTGACAAAAATTTGAAGTATATATAAACTCAAAAAGGGGTGAATTTTAATGACTTGAATTTTAAACCCAAAGCTAATTAAAAGTTAAAGTCCGTCAGCTGTATAGCAAAGTAAATTTTCTATCTTTTTTTCCTCTTGAAAATTTTTCGTCAAACCACCCGTTTTTGAGAAAATTGAGATTTTTAGAGTTGAGATCAAAACAAAATTATGTCCCTTGAAGATTTTATTAAATGTTAAAGTCTCAAAGGGGATGCCTTGGGTGCTCTGCAAGTCATCTGTTGCTAGGTTACAGTCGTTGTCAAACCTGACTACTTAAATTTATTAAATTTTACAATAATTATTGTCTTGTTTCTTGTTTTCTTTTGATAATAATTTGTTGCTCAAAATGGCTGTAAAATTCTTGGTTAATGAACAATTTGACATGCTTATATTGTATTAGGGTTTTGCGAGGGTAATTGCTGCAGAAGTGTAGAGGTATATCGAAAAATATTTCCTAATAGTAATATACCACATCGTCAAATGTTTGCCAATGTTCATCGTAGAGCTCGGGAAACAGGTTCCTTTTTCATAAAAAATGCTGAAGGACGTGTTCATGCAGTGAACGTATGAACTCAGGAGCGTCTTCTAGACAGTATTGAAAGTGAGCCTCAAACCAACACCAGACTATCCAGGCAGTTTCATGTAACACAGCCGACGGTCCAAAGAATTATCCGACGCAATCTGCTGCATCCGTATGATCTTCAAAAAGTGCAAGAACTGCTACTGCAGGATTTAAAGGCAAGACTTTTTTTTGTAATTTCATCTTACATTGGAACATTGATTTTCCCAAGACCATTCTTTTTACGGATGAAGCTTGCTTCACAAGGAGAGGGATTATGAATGTGCTCAACTGCCACGAATATTTGGATGTAAATCCACATGCTACAGTAACCCACTATTTGCAAAGAGAATTTAAAATAAATGTGTGGACAGGTATTGTTGGAGGACATTTGGTTGGGCCGATTATTTTACCAAACCGCCTAAACGGTGCAACATATTTGCTTTTCTTGCAAAATTTTCTTCCTGAGCTACTGGAGGAGTTGCCCTTTGGAATGTGGTTTATGCATGATGGGGCACCGCCACATTTCACTACAAATGTTCATGGATTCTTAACCCAACAGTTTCCAAATCGATGGATAGTCGTGGAATTAATTTCCCTCAACAATGGCCAACACGATCACCAGACTTGAATAAATGTGACTTTTTTGTCTAGGGGGCTTTAAAAGAATCTGTGTGCTTGACACCAGTTCAAACTGGAAGATTTGTGGAGTCACATCTATAATAAGCGGACCATTATTAAAAGTGACATCCAATTACTTAACAGAGTCGACTTTAATTTTCGACGAAGGGTGCAGTTATGTGAGAGAAAATGGAAGTTATTTTGAACAATTTCTGTGTATCCACTGATGTTGACGAAGCGATGTTACCCTGCTACCCGCGACCAAAATTTACTGTTATCGGCCAATTAGCCGACAAAAAGCTCAAGAATGAGATTTGGACACAGGGTGGCTTGATAAGTCTAAACAACGTCATATTGTTATTCAAAAATTTGTTTGTGGTGAACATGATGATGTTAACGAACAATAGGCGACTGATTGGAAGAATACTGTTCTACTGAATCATATTTATAACAATTTATATTTTAGGATTTTCAAAATTGTCTTCAGTTTCCAAAAAAATATGTCTCGATTGCTATTTATAGAAACCTAGGATATTGGTAATTAATTATGTCTCAAGAAACAGTTTGGAGCCTAAAAGTTTTAAAAATTATAAGTCGGAAATTTGTAAACAAACCTTTGTCAAGGATGATTTTCTCTCACCGGTGATTATTTTTTTGCTACAGTTTTCTTATTATGCTACCTTTAAAAAAGCTAAATGTAGCCAATTGTGGTCCGTTATCTTTGACTGGACTTTTCGATTGAATTTGTCCTTAATAATAAATTTTTCCGCTGCACTCAAACTACTGAAGATGTCTTCTGATACAATGTCTTTGCTCTTTAGATCTCGTCTTAAAGTTTCAATTGAGGTAGCAACCTCCTGCAAGGATGGTGGATCGTTAGGCTCCTTTTCGTCATCCTTAGAACCTTCGTTGTCTCCGTCTCATTATGTTGTCGGCTGCAAAACACTTGTCGCAATGTCATCATCACACGGGTAACTTGCTATTTCCACATCAACATCGACATTAACATAATCAACAAAGTCAAGCTCTTCACCACTAGTCATTGCAATTTTCCACATAGTGTTCAGTTGCCTTAAGGGAATGTCATTCGTGTCGTTCCAAGTTTCAGCTTCACATGACTCAGATTCTGCTTCGACGAATCCAGTCTTTCTGAAACAATTGGCAATGATTTCTGATTTAACATCTATTGACCAACAACTGCTCAGTTCTCTAATTGCATCAAGAGTTGTAATTTTAACAGTTGGTTTACTTTCAATACCAAGATATTACTTTAAGCAATATTCCTCTCCATAGGTTGCAAAACTAAAGTCATTTTGGGTGGAAAATACAAGCTCTATATGGGATAGACTGTTAATATTTTTGGGATGAGCTGGACAGTTGTGAACAAACAACAAAATTTTCCTATTCTGTCGAGCGAGTTTTCTGTTTAGTTCAACAAGCCACTTGCTGTATAAGTCGCTGCTCATCCATGCTCTGCTATTGTTTTCATAATTTATTTCTAACGATTTTATGCCCTTAAAAGACCGTGGATTTTTGCTCTTCCCAATCACTAATAATTGTCTTTGGCTTAAACATTTTTTATACTGCTAACCCTTCCATAAGACATGCTTAGTGGGCTTGATCCTGAATTACTATAAGCTACTACTGATAAAATACAGGGGAAGAGTAGAAACAACCCTTAAAAAATGAAACTAATAATTTTAAACATTTTTTATACAACAAACTATTCTTTGAAGAAAGATTGGTCGACTCTATTATCATTGTCTTTAAACTACACAACCAGACAAATTTTATGTAAAAAAAAAAACTGAAAAAGTAGCAGAAAAGAGGAGAAACACCACCTCATATTATTTCATATGTGTTGAATTGTGAACTCAGTCTTGAGATATGTTCCCCTTTTTGCAATTCTTTGTAGACTACACAATAAGACACATATAATTATCTGTAAACTAAAAAAAAATATATATATAATAATTTAAAAGATTTTAAATACCTATTAGTTGTGCTTTGTTTTGCATCTATAATAAGCCACACAATCAAGCAGATTTTGATATAAACTGAAAAATACTGGAAAAAAGAAGCCAAAAACTCCTTGCTTGACATATAATCAACCTGACATCCTGGTGTATTGGGACAGCATTGTTAAAACTAACGCAGAACATTAAAGTTTATTATAATACCTTACAGTAATGATAATAATGAGTTATACAGTAAATAAATATAGTCTCTGTTCTTTGAACTAGTGTGTATGTATTATTGGTTGCATGTGGTTGTGTCCGTAGGGGGCTTAATTCAGTTATATAGTGACGTTCCTTTATTAGCCTCATCACACCATATATATTTAATTAGTGTCCTTTATTATCAATTTATTCGATAATTATTGTTTTAACATTTATTTTATTTGCAGAGGAGTGAACGTCCAGACTATCGGTACAAGCAGTTTGCCCCACTTGTTGCCCACGTCAAATGGAGAGGGACTTATATCTGTGTTTGAAATAACTGGAAAAATCTCTAGAACTCATTCATTTTTTGTTACACAATTTGATTCACATATCTTGGACAGATTCACAACAGATTTTGGAATGCCTGGAACTTGGACAGACCCAGAAGATTGTGAGTTTATTTTTAAATTACATGTACTATAGTATATATATATATATATATATATATATATATATATATATATATATATATATATATATATATATATATATATATATATATATATGCAATCTGTATCAGATGACCTGGTTTTGAAATATACTGTAGTGTAAAAATGTGCGCCCCCAATTTTTGGCCGCAGATTTCACCGCCAGCAAGTCCATAGCAAGAAAAAATTATCTCTAAAATGTTATCTCCTGTTCCTACATTATCAGATGACCTGGTTTTTAAAAGCACTGTAGTGTGAAAATTTCCGCCCCCCAACTTTTGGCGGCAGATTTTACCGCCGAGTGCATAGTAAGAAAAATGTTTTGTGAAAATTTTATGTCCTGTTATTACCATATCAAATGACTTTGTTTTTAAAAATACTGTAGTGTGAAAATTTTCGCCCCCCAACGTTCGGCGGTAGATTTCACCGCCAACAAGTGCATAGCAAAAAAAAATCTCTCGAAAACGTTATTTTCTGTTACTACAGTATCATTGGACCTGGTTTTTAAAAACACTGTAGTGTGAAATTTTCCATCCCAACTGTTGGCGGCATATTTCACTACAACCGAGTGCATAGCAAAAAAATCATCTATATGTTATGTTATCTCCTGTTTCTAGAGTATCAGATGACCTGATTTTTAAAAACACTGTAGTGTGAAAATTTTTGCCCCCAACTTTTAAGAGGCAGTTTCACAGCCAACAAGTGCATAGCAAGAAAAATGTTTCACGAAAATGTTATGTCCTGTTCCTACACTATCAGATGACCTGGTTTTTAAAAACATAGTACTGTGGAAATTTTTGCCCCCAACTTTCGGCGGCAGATTTCACCGCCAACGAGTGCATAGCAAGAAAAATGTTGCACGAAAATGTTATCTCCTGTTCCTACACTATCCGATGACCTGGTTTTTAAAAACGCTAATGTGAAAATTTTCGCCCCCAACTTTCGGCGGCAGATTTCATCGCCAACGAGCGCATAGCAAGAAAAATTTCTTTCAAAAACGTTATTTCCTGTTTCTACACCATCAGATGACGTGGTTTTTAAAAATACTGAAAATTTCCGCATCCAACTTTCGGCGGCAGATTGAACTGCCAACGAGTGCATAGCAAGAAAAATGTTTCACAACAATGTTATCTCCTGTTCCTACAGTAGCAAATAACCTGGTTTTTAAAAACACTGTAGAGTGAAAATTTCCGCCTCGAATTTTTGGCGGCAGATTTTATAACCAATGAGTGCATAGCAAAGAAAGTTTTTTCGAAAGGTGTTATGTCCTACTCCAACAGTGTCGGACAAGTTGGTTTTTACAGACACAATAACGTGAAAGTTCCGCCCCCAGCAATTGGCAGCTGATTTCACAAACGACAAGCAATTTTTTTCTAGACAATGTTACCTCCTATTGATGCAGTATCGGGCGAGTTCGTTTTTAAAAACACTCTGCTCTTTGTAATTTTTTGCCCCTGGATTCTGGCGGCAGCCATCACCGCCAAGAGTTTGATAACAGAAACGTTTTCGCAGAAATATAGCAAGCTAGGAATGTACATTCTTTTAGAAGAATTTTAATTTACACTTTTACGAACATAGTATCAGGCTGTAGGTATATCAATTAAACAAAACAAAGCTGAATACAAGGAGTCTCCATTTCTTACGATTGTACTCCTTATCAAGTTTCCTTACATCGTTCAACTAGGCAGGAACTGCAGCGCTGTCGTGATGCAGGGGAAAGACACAATCATCAGATATGTTCATAATGTATCAGGAGTTGTCAAGAGGAGATTTCAGCATGTGTGTCAGGATTCTGGCAGTTCTTTAACCTAAGTATCCAGCCCAACACAAACGCAGTGTCAGTGCTTGATACTAATTTCTGCACAGTTTATAGAAGTGATAAAGATCTTAGTGCTCTCAATGTTTCTAGAGGTGGAAGGGGTTCTGCTTGCTGTAAAAAATACATTTTGTAGTAGTCCTCTGAACTTGTCACATATAGTTAGGTCTGCACTTATAGACATGGTGGGTTGTAAAATTGGGGTCCGTGGTTCATGTCTGTATATTTTGGTTATTTATGTTAGCCTGTCTGCTCCTTCTGCATATGAGCAGGTTTTCGAATGTATAGAGCTGGTCAAACCATTTTATGATACAAACTTACTGGTTGTTGGTGATTTTAACATTCCAAGTTTTGTTAGTTGTACAGTAAATGTTCATGTGGAGGTGACTGCTTTGTTGCAATTATGCATTTTTTTGGCCCTTAACTAGTACAATAACTTGTTGAATGCTAATAACCGACTCTTAGATTTAATATTAAGCAACCTTGTGGTGAAGGTAACACATGATTCCTGCCCGCTCTTGCTGAAGGATGGTCATCATCCTCCTTTATTGTTTGATTTCTAAATTCAAAATATTAGGTCACATTCTGGTTTGAATACAAATGTTAAGAGATATAATTTTAAGCATGCCAATTTTGTGGGTCTTTATAATAGTTTGGCTAGTGTAGATTGGTCACATTTGTATGGTATTGGGAATGTGGACCTTGCATGTGACTACTCCTATGACACCTTATATGGTCTTTTTGACCTATATGTCCCCTTATCAATGTCATCTAAGAGAAGATGCCCAGTGTGGTATAACCATCAAATAATTGATAAGCAGTAAGTGAGGGTTGGAACCTGTGATGAGCACTGATCAGTACACTTGAAGAACCCAAATCACCAGAACACATATTTTTAAAGACATGACGATCGTTTTACTGACAAGGTTAGTGTCATCAGAAGTTGAAAAATTATAAAGTACCTAGTACTAAACATCACCTTTTCTACTGAATTTTAGGCAGACTGATACCGAGAGGGAGATTAAATCGCAGGCAAATTTTCTGTGTATTGTATTTTTATTACCCGACGAGGTTTTTGAACTTCCTTTATAACTTTCCCTGGCAAGTTTCGGAATATTTTATCTGTATCAAAGACATAGAGCAATTAAACTACTATAAATCAGTGGTGGCGCTCGGTTTAAGGAACTTTTGGTTTTTATTGCCTTAGAAATATAAATACTTTTGTACACACCTAGCTTTCGCTGGCTGTCTAACATTTTTGATGTCTCAGAATTTTTTTTATTTAAGTGTTGGTTATTATCCCAGACATGTTACGCCACACATTCAATGCTTCGCAGCAACACATCAGCATTTTGGTCTTTCATTGGAGATAAGTGTAGAACAACTCATAATCCCAGCTCATTTGTTGGTGATTCTGGAGAAATCATTGACTCTCTACAGGATTAAATGATTTTGCTCATCAATTTTCTGAAGTATTTGTGTCCACTAATTCATCTTTAGCAGTTCCATCTAATATTAATCAATCCAGTGATGTTAATTATTTTGAGTTTATATCAGAGGATGAAGTCTTGAGTGCATTAAAAAAAACTAAGACCAAAGCTAACGTGTGGACCAGACACGTTACTAATCTTTTTGGTGTGTGACTGTGCCACAGACTTGTGCAAGCCTGTGACTTATATTTATAATTTGTCCTTTCGCACTACCACATATCCTATCCCTTGGAAAGAAGGTAGAGTTTGTCCTGTGCATAAGGGTAGGGATACTTCGTACTTTGAAAACAATTGGTCCGTTGTGTGTCTCCTATGTTGTCAAAGCCCTTTGAGAGTGTCCTCTGTGATTGTATATATTATGAGTTTAAAAGTATGTTAAGCTGTAATCAGCATGGCTTCGCCAAAGGCAGATCAACTGTGACTAATTTGACAAACATTACGCAGTGTATCTCTGAAACTCTTGATTCTAATGTTCAGGTTGATGTTGTATATACTGATTTTTCAAGAGCATTTGGCATTTTAATTTCAAAGTTGGATCAGTCATGGTCCTCAACTTGCTTGATAAACTTAATGAAATACTCTGTCCGATATTAGTTGTTGAATCTCTTGGTTATTCGTCATTTAAGTATGTAGCATACTCTGGTGTTCCACAGGATTCCAGTCTTGGTCCCTTATTGTTCACATCTTCATTAATATCTGTAATGACTTTTCTGTTGAGGCACTGCTGTATGCAGACGACTTGAAACTTTTTACTAAGGTGTTGTCCACCCGTGATCAACTAAATCTGCAAGATAATATATTTAGGCTTGAGCAGTGGTGTAATAAAAATTTAATTCGTTTAAATGCTGATAATTGTTCTGTTCTGTCTTTCTCGAGGGGGTTGCAGATTGATTGATTTGACTGCAGGGTTGATAGTACACTACTTAGCAGACCTAGTACTGTTATGGATCTGGGCATTTTTGATAGAAAGTTATCATTGAATGAGCATTGTCTTGAGTGTGTTAACCAATCTTACAGACAACTGGGCTTTATACTGAGAACCTGTAAATCTTTCACTGATTATGACTGCTTGAGATGCTTGTACTGTGCATTTGTTTGGCTTTATCTCTAATATTCCAGTGTTGTGTGGACCCTATTTTATTCAGTTTATAATGGTTTTCTTGAGTCAGTTCAAAGAAAGCTTGCCATGTACCTGTGCTGTCATGACTGCCGTCTAACCTCAACAGCAGATTGACAGATTTGTTATGTACGGAAGATGCAATTTTGAGAGTCTGGAGCTGAGGCGAGCTATTAATGATTTGAGTTTTCTATATGGGTTTGTACACAACACTGTTGACTGTATAGCTCTGGTTGAGAAGTTGCACATCACTGTCCCTTCTGCTTTATTGAGGTCACAGAGACTGTTTGGGTATATCAAGTTATCTCCTTAGTGTGTCACTTGAGACTATATTTGGAAAAGTAGGGTAGACACTGTGCTCTCTAAAATAAATGTATCTCAAAAACCTATTCTGACAACGTTCAATAGATACATCGTCCTTTTGATAATAGGGATCCCATACCACCTAGCAATACTCCCGTTTGTTTCTCACAAACACATTGTATAGTGTCTCCATTGTTTCCACATTGGATAGTTCCTTGCAATTTCTCAAGACAAACCCTAATATTATTATCATACTATTGACTGTTGTTTCAATGTGTGACCTGAAGTTGAGCCTTGAATCAACTATTACACCAAGATCTGAAACTGAGCTCACTTGCTTCAGTGGTGCACCCATAATACTATACGAGAATTCCACCATCCTATTCCGAGTTTTCTACACCATGCTTTCAAATTTTTGAATATTTAACTGAAGTCTATTTTGGTCAGCCCACTCTGTCGCCTTATTAACATCCCTTTGCAGTGCTATGCAATCATTTAAGTTCTTGATTTCTTTGAATATTTTTATATCGTCTGCATACAATAAAACCTTTGGCTCCCCAACATTATTCACAAGGTCGTTTACTAATATTAGAAATAACAATGGACCCAAGTTGGAACCCTAAAGCACCCCTGAGGTCGCCATGAATGCCTCAGACTCAAAAGCGTCCACCACTACCACCTGAAGCCTATCCAACAAATATGAAGAAATCAGCATGAAGAGATTCTCAGAGAGGTCCCATCATTTTAATTTATCAAGAATGACAGAGTGGTCAACTCTGTCGAAGGCTTTAGTGAAGTCGGTATAAACTGCATGCACCTCCAGACCATTCTTATTGTGCACAAACTGCGTGAATAACAATAGGTTAGTTGCTGTTGATCTATTCTTGATGAAGCCATGCTGACATGGGGCTATTATATTTCTAACTTCGTTATACAGCATTTGATGAATCATATTTTCAAAAATGATGATAAGATGCACACTTGCCTATAATTCTCAATGTCTTCCCTGTTTCCCTTTTTATGTGTGAGGCACACTCGACTTCTTTTCCATGCATTTGGAAATGTCCCTGTACTGAGCAATAAACTAAAGATGTATGCTAAAGGAATTGCGAAAGATATATATTTAAGATAGGTAGGAAAATACACATTATAAATCTTAAAGGAAATTACCTAGAACCTTGTTAGACAACACATCTTCGCTAATTTATGTTATCTCTTGTAGGGATTGCATGCAAAATGGAAAAAAAGTGTATAATATTGTTTTGCTAGCCACACACAGTTATGCAAAATACTTATTTATAATAATTATCTAAGACAGCTTGAATGTTTTTTTTTTTTTTTTGTAGTTTCAGTTACAATTAAGAAATATTAGTTAAAATTTAATAATAGAAATATAAACATTAAAAAATAATTACATAACCTCACTTTATGTACTATAGCTTGTACTAAATAGATTTATGTAATACCTGTAATGTTTTCGGCTTGCTTCAACACATATCAAAATTTTCTTTCCTCTTGATATCATTTTTATTTGAACACTAATTTAAAAAAAACCTTAAAAACTGGTTAGAAACACTGAGATACACCTGTTGTTTCAAACATACAACATATCTCATACAGGCCAAGAAGGTATAGGATGGTAACTTAATAATGTCAGTGCAAGAACCAGGTATCTTAAGAATGTAGATTAATCGTTGTTGCATTTACTTGGCGAAACTGTTCTATACTAAATACAGGCATGGAGACTATTTCTCTGGCTTCACTGAGCCAGACCAATAGTCTCCACATCTGTATTTAATGTATATTTTGCTTGGTTTGGGAGTTATATGTTTTTTTGCCACTTTATACAGGGCTTTCATTAATTCCCGAACCCCACGTGACCGGACTCTGTTTCTCTCTTAGTGGAATATGATTTTATAGGTTGGCAGTCAAATAGTAACCAAAAAAACCACTAGAGTAGGGACCCTAAAGTTACTAAATGAATTGACAGTTCAGTCCATTGGCGCTCAATTCCCTTTTGACAGTTATTTTGTATGTATATTGTGCATTTTCCAAGTTCGACCAGTGTTTACCTTCTTCAAATAATTTTATATCTGTTGCACAATAAAAATAAACAGTTTTTATCAAAACTTAGAATTTTCATTGCGTTTTTACGTAAGTTAAAAGTGTAGGCATTTTAAAGTTATGTTGTTGACGATATTCAACATCGCATGGAACGAAGCCCTACCAAATCTGTTCATCGGTAATCTGCCCAAACAGGTACATATTTGTTACATGTTACACAATACACATTCCTGAAACCGTAAATTAGAAGTTTAAATAATCGTACCTCAATTTGTTTACGTACATTACAAAATTTTGATATCTATACAAAATGAAAGTAATATTTTATTATGTTTTTAATTTATTTGTTAACAATCGATAACAGTAAACCATACATGAACAGACTTGCTGTTAAAAATACTAAATAATAAATACATTTAAGACATTTACTGTTTCACCTTATTATAATTTTTATATTTTTTATAAAACCCCAAAGGAAATATGAGACAACACTGGCATCTTAGGGATTTCATTAATTCAGGTTGTACAACCGTGTATGCCGGGTTGCCTAACTTAAGTGGTCACATGGGGTTCGGCAATTAATGAAAGCCCTGTATAATAGGTTAATTGTTCGTAGGATATCTAGTTGTATCATTAAAAAGCACGTATAAAATAGCGTAGATTTAATTAGGCCACTCCAAATACCTAAAAATTTTAAATTATACAGTTGTTGCACTAAGACGATGTGTACTGACGTATCAAATACCAATTTGTTGAAAATGGACTCTTAAAAATATTCCCTGAAAACATTTCAGGAAAACTTTTCAAATAATCTTACAGATAGATTGTCAGAAATTAAGTAGATATTGAAATATTTTTTTACCGCCTAATGTTAATTTTGTTATGTTTCTAATTTGAAATTAGTGTAATGTATTTTTCTTTCCAGCTGAAAAGAAAATCACTGCTCTGGCGATTGTTGGTGAGAAAACAACAGACACTGATCTAACTATCTTAGAATCGCCACCAATTCGACCTTCAATAATTTGTGGCCTCAGTATCAAATGCAGAAACAAACCCCCACCACGCATTGCAATGAGCCAAGTTACAGCAGTTCAGATGGACAGCTCAGACTTCCCAAATTCAGACTACATAAGTTGTTTGTATTTAGTTGTCTATGACTTCATGTATTCCAAAGAGAATGACGAGATCCAAAACACGGATCAAAATACTTCTGAACAGTGGAACACTTCAGTTTCAGAAGAGAACCCCAAAAGTGCTGAATATGTTAATTCAGTGGATTCTTCTGATATGTTACCACATCCAAACTACAATCTTATGAAACATTTCACATGTTTCTATAAAACATTGATACCTGGTGAGAGCGATGAAGTATTTCTGCCACCACCAACAAAAACAATAGGGCAATTCGAGAAGTCACACACAGGACCTAGACTTTTAACTGTCGAAAATACTGATGCAGCAGATGCTGCACAGTCTGGTACCTTCTTATTAAATCAGGACTATAGCTTCATGAATGGTCATGTGCTAAGTGAGAATTTAGAAAAAAGCATATCTGATCACATCACAGACTTAAAGAAGAGTAAATCGTGTAACAAACTCAATTATTCTCGTGCTGTGAAATGTGTTTGTTTGCCGGATCAGTATAAAAGTGGAAACGATTTTGAAATATCGGACATCGTAGTAACACATGATGGTCACCATGTTCTAGTCGTTCTTAGGACTCTATGTAATTCCACTAGTGTCTTATTGTTGTATGCCTTGGATTTTTCCAGTAAAATGGTTCAGTTGAAGGAACATGCTATGTTGGTTCGCGAATTAGAGCCAAACGAGAAACCAATAGAAGTTAACATTTTACCGTTGTTTGATAAAGTAGGTGAATCTACGGAGTTTTGTGGTCGTGACAGTGCGCTTGGTAGTGTCGTGTTGGTATGTGTAGATGGTGCTGTACGTGTGGTCGATCTTGCTACTCTTAGGACTACATGTTTTGCCAAGTTAGACTCTGACAAATTTGTTTCAGCTGCATATTGTAACAGTAAGTATCAGAAAAATGCTCATAAAATTAGTTTAATATATTGGTTAAAAAAAAACAGTTAACATGATCAGATGATTGAAGTTAGTTTAAAGATGTGTATTTACTCCTATTAAGAAATATATTTATTACTTAACTACATACCTTAAAACTAAATAGAGATAAACTAAAATTTGGCTCTCTTTCTATATATTTTTTAATTTTAAAGAATATACTTTTTTTTACATATGGTTTTGAGTATATCAAAACAAATTAACAAAGCTAATATATTTTTATTTATATTAAAATAAAACCGCATCACATACATAAAGATTTAATAAATCACAACACAAATCTGAGTGATTTGATTGATTGAGCAAAATACAGTTATTATAATTTAATAATATATGTGACTACCCCTATTAATTGTCGCTGTTCTATGGCCTCTAGATGTAATTCTAATGATGTGTGTGTATGTGTTTTTCTTCTTTAATCTCAGCTTATTTCCCTGATTATGTCCAATCACTGACACTGAGGAATAGCATCCACAGAATCAGTTGAAAAACAAAAGGATTCAAAGTTAAAATGAGGAAATACCTGTCACTGAAAGCATTATATTTATTTGAAGAGTACCTCTAAAAAAATACTGATGTTAATAATACACAAATTGTATGTTTAGGTGTTTTTTTTTTGATATTATAGTACAGTAATAGTATATTTTGTTATCCAAAATTTTAAAGTAATATGGCTATGGTAGCCAGCCTCCTAGTACATCTTGCAGTGTTTTAGGAGGCCGTATTACTTTATAGGTGTGTTCTCGCTGTGATTGGTATAGTGCACTGACGTGTTCTAATTAGAGTAAAACCGAGCTGCGTGTCTAATTACGGTGAGAATACATCTAGCCTTACATACATTGTCCCTGTATTAAGGAACAAATGGGCCAGGGCTGAAAATTTACTAAATTGTTAGTTGGTTGTACACAGTCTATAACATTTTATGTTAATTGGATCTGTCGTGACAACATACTACCTGGTTCCGCACCCAGATGGCGACCCTGTCGTAATTTCACAATGTTTTTTATTATTCTTGTTATATATTCTGACTTAATGAATATTTTGTTATAAAAATAAATAACAACGCATTAGGCAAATTCCGCACCCTCAAATCTTAGACTTGAAATGACAGGGATTCGGTTTATAAAGTTTATTATAAAATCAATCAATTAAAATTTCAAATACAAATTAATTTACTAATGTAAAATTAATTGATATTTAATGGCAAGTCTTCAGATTTGATTATAATTACTTTAAAGATGAAAAATTTAAGAATATCCTCAAATCAAATAAATCTACTTAACATTGCTCGCTGCTGGTGTTTAGGGTGTGATGTAACAGTTCAAAGCTGGTGAGATAGCTAGGACATTGTTGGGGCTCCATTTGCGATATGATATAACCTATTCGAGCTGGTGAGACTGCTATGATATAACTGTGACTCCATTGTGGTATGATGTAATCATTTAGAGCTGGTAAGACTACAACAGTATAGCTGGAACTTCTACTTGTATTATGATTAGGGGTGTGGGAAGCTTTGATATGTAATTTTCCAAAATAGTCAGAAGTTCGTTGCCCAAAAATACTTCGAAATTTAACTTTACAGGCATTCAATGCTGCCAAAGGTAGCGAAATTGTAACTAGGTAGTGGCCCTGTTAATTCTGTAGCTGAGTTTTAAATGCGGTAGCGGCCCCATTTGTCGGTAGTGTAATTTCAGTGGATTTTACGTGTTTTTGACAGCTGGTGGGACACATTGAGACCTGACAGAGCCATTTAAGAATCACATAATTATTTTTCTATATATCCTAGCATCCCAATGCCCTTTTCAGTTACAACATTATGATGGCAGTGTACGAAAGCGATCAGTAAAGTAAAATTTTAGAATTCATGACGATAATTGCAGATCGCTTTCTGGGCACAGTAGACTAAACATGCTTCATTTAACAGTGAACCAAAACAGTTAAATCTTCACAATCAGGAGACAGTTAAAATATTAAACGGGTATTATATACCTACCATGTTCACTTCTTAGCCCCTCAGTCTAGGTTAGGTTAGGTTAGGTTTTGATTGTGAGTGGGCCATACCGGTCCCTCCATTGCGACCATAAGGTCTATTGTGACTCACGCCTAATAGTCTATATTTCGCAAACAAAGCCAGCCTCCTGCACAGGTCAATAATCTTTGTGGGCGAAAGTTGATCCAGATCTTTTGGAGCAAGCTTTGTCTTGCCAAAGAGCAGGTGACAGGAACACAGTACATGCTCTGCTGTTTCGTCACTCTCCATACACAGCCGGCACTCAGTTTCCTGACTGACTCCAATTCGGTGCATGTGGTGACGCAAGCGGCAGTGTCCTGTATACAGGCCGACTAGAGTACTCAGTCTGTTTAGCTCCAGAAGTGTTTTAGCCCTTGACTCAGACAAGCCATTTATGAAGGCGTTAGATTGAGCTAATCCTGGCAGATTTTGCCATTGCTGGATTGTCATTCTTTCTGTCCAGGTCTTTAAGGTGCTTTTGCTGTGCATGATGATATCCCCAGCACAGGTTCTGGTCCGATGAAGTCCCCCTGGGCTCCACTCCTGGCAAGCCTGTCGGCCGCAACATTGCCATCATGGTCAGAGTGACCCGGTATCCAGACCAGCGACACCTCATTACAGCTGCTCAGTTCGTTGAGGGCAGATTTACAACTCCATACCATTTTTGAATTGCAATGGTTGGAACCAAGAGCCTTTATTGCAGCTTGGCTATCTGAATATATCTTTATCCATTTGTGTGTCCACTGGTTTTCTATACTTTCCCTTGCACACATCTCGATGGCATACACTTCTGCCTGGTGTATGGTTGCGTACTTTCCGAGGCTAGTTGATAGTCTAGCATCGGTGTTGCTCCCATATGCGCCGGCTCCTACCCCCCTATTGGTTTTGGAGCCGTCAGTATACCAGCAGAGATCGGCTCTCAATGGGGCTTGATTTCGTTCCCAGTTCTCCCTTTCCGGGGAGACGGTCTTGAAAGACAGATCTCTACTGGTCGTTGTAGGCATCAAGTCAGACCATTCCCAGAATCCCATGACCCTCAATGTCATCGAGGAGTCCGGACCCTCCCAGACTGATTTACTTCAGCATGCTGTCGGCTGTTTGTTTTAATCTGTACGTTGTCCACCCCGCCACTCTCTTCAGCCAAATGTGAAGAGGTGGAATATTAAAGAGGATCTCCAGAGTGTCTGATGGTGCGGCGCTTATGGCTCACGTTATCATCAGACAAGCTTGTCTCTGTAGATGAGCCAGTTTGGCCCTCGCTATACCACGAAGTGCCTTGGGCCACCAAACTATGGGTCCATATGTTATTATTGGTCTGATAACCACTACATGCCAGTACATCTGTTGGGGGTTTGTTCCCCAGTTATTTCCACATATTCTACGGCATGTCCACAGGGACAGTTTAGCCCTGCGGATTACATTCTCTAACTGTACGTCCCAGTTGAGCCTATTATCTAGGGTAACCCCCAGATATTTTGCTTGTTCCGTAAATGGAATCGTTTCCCCCATAAGAATAGGTGGTTCTAATCTATCCAACCTTCTTCTGGTAAATGGAACAATGATCATTTTTCGGGGGTTCACAGACATCTGTTCCCTCCGACACCAATCATTCACTACATTTAGTGCCTCTTGAGGGGTACTTGCAGGTTTCTCCTCAGATTTGCCTCTAACCATTATGACAAGATCATCAGCATACGCCTGGACCTCAACCTCCCACAGCCCCAGGATATCCAGCAAATCGTCCACAAAGAGGGACCACAACGGGGGGATAAAACTCCCCCCTGAAGGCACCCGCTCGCAGTCCTGAAGCGGACCACCTCCCCCTGCAACGAGTTAATAACGGTTCGATTGTGAAGCATGCTTCCGATCCAGCCACAAATGGTAGGTTCCACCCCTCTAGCCAACTCAGTAGATTTGCCAGTTTGGTAGGCATACTGGTGGGTATTAAGGGGGTTGTTGACTAAGATGTTCCCCCTAATGTGTCTGTCCAGTATTTTTTCCAATCCCTTCAGGAGGAATGGGGTAACACAGAGGTCTCAGTGATGTGGGTAGGAGGTCATTACGCCCCAGTTTGGGAATGTATACCCCCCCTAATCACCGTCTAGCTGGATGGAATATAGTTCCAAGCCAGACTGGCTCTATACAGCCTGATTAGGAATGGGAGGAGAATCTCCAGTCCATTTTGTAGTAGGACCAGAATCACCCCATCCTCCCCTGGCGCCTTGAATGGCTGGACATGTTTCACAGCACACTCCACTGCTGAGGCTGTAACTGCGAGTCTTCCCTTTGAGGGTGTTTAAACCGATCCCTGGCTGGCAGCACATCTTTATTGCTCAGGATCAGACAATCTAGGAAGTGTGTGTGTGCGTTAAGAGCTCTAACATTTCTTTCTGCGATTCTGTAAAGGAGCCATCTGGTCGTTTTATCGATCCCAGTTCCTGGATACGGTCGCGTGAGAGAATTCTGTAGATTCTGGCGCTGCTGGGCAAATTAGCGATGTCGCCACAGAACCTCCTCCAGGACTTCCTCTTAGCGTTCCTTATCTCTTTGTTGTAATGTGTTAGAGCGGATTTATATTGTTCCCAGTTGCCTGTAGGCTTAGCACGATTGAAGAGACGTCTCACATCTCTTCATAGGTTTTCGAGGTTATTGTTCCACCAAGTAGACCCTCGACTATCTCCTTTTGTCTTTAGTGGACAGTTTTCGTCATATGCTGAGACCACAGCATCCCTTACCTGTTCAGCCGCCATCTCAATCTCTTCATGATCCCTCACTGTGGGGATAGCGGACACAAGTCAGGCGGCGAGGGATTGCTTGTACCCCTCCTCATCGGGTCGCGATATTCCACCACAGGTCTAGGGCCTATTTCAATCTCAAATAGGATATGGGCATGGTCCGAACATGAGGGTTCAGACGACACCCTCCATTTGAAGATTTTTGTGCTCAACAGCCTTGAGCTGATCGTGAGATCTAAAACCTCTCTTCGGTTAACCGTTAGAAAGGTGAGTTCCGAGCCTATGTTGTTGACGACCAGCTCTTCCCCTAATATGTATTCAAACAGTGACTCACCTCCCCTGTTAGTGCCCGTGCTCCCCCAAACCAGATGATGGGAGTTCGCATCACACCCCATTATAAGGTGATAATTGTTCCTCTTGCAGTAGGTGATCAATTTCCGCACCTCTGCTGCGCAGGCCACTACAATCAGCCTGGCCCACCGGTTGTGATCATGAGACGAATGGCTGCCATGTCCTTGGTATAGTATTCTGAAAGTGCAAAATACTGCAAGTTGTTTCTGATCCAGATGCAGGCTCTGGGGTTGGTACCAGAGCCCACGTCTACACTCTTACCAGAAGTGTTACCTAGCCCTTTGGTTCGGTCTGAATTGGCGGTCCAGTGCTCTTGGAGAAGAGCAATGACTATCTGCTCCTCTTTTATTTTCATGCTAAGGAGGTATGTTGCAGCCTTAGCATGATGCAGATTTGCTTGTATGCACCTAATAGTGGTGGTCAATAATGTGATTTAAAAAGTGGGAAGGGTAAGGAAATAGGTTTTGGAGTAAGATAGGATTGGGATGCAGGGCCATCCTCCTTTAGAGAAGCTTGATTACCAACCTTCCTATAGGAGGGTCTACCTTTGGTAGTCGTGCGAGGGGTGGATTTTCCTTTCCCCTGTTATTTTCCTCTAGAGGTTCTAGTGGAAGGATGTATTTTGCCACCCCCTCTATTGGGGCCTATTCTGCTGGTGGATTTAATTCCCCCTGCGGTTCCACTTCGTGAGAGTATAGCCGGGGATTGATCCCCCTCCACTCTCGGAAGGGCCTGCTTCAGTTGCCGTAGGCTGACTAGTGATGGTGGTAGTAGAGGCTGTGGGTTTATGCTCAGCCGCAGACCCCCTTACCCTCGGCCGGAACAACACCCGTCCGAAGCCAAAGAATGGTCTGAAGCCAATTCCCTCCAGCGTACCCATGGACATTTCGTCAACCGAAAATGTCCATGTCTGCCTTGATGGTCCCGCCGCTTCTCGGTGTAGTACAGTCCACTCCCGAGTGTTTAGGCAATAATTAATTCATCTCAGTCTGGTGAGCACATCCTCGGGCGTCAATGACGACTCCACCCCATCCAGGATATATGCCACACAGGCGTGGGGCTTAGGGAGGTCCTGCCATCTCACCAGCTTGAGACGAACCCCTTCCCACGGCTGAGGGAACCCCCCCCCCCCACTCGCTCCAGCCAAAGCGAGCTGACTTCGTCGTCACAAGTAATAAGGAGCCAGCTAGGCCGATTTGCACAGCCCCGGAACCTTATACTTGGCTCTTCATCTGAACTGCACTGCACAGCCTTCAGAATAGACCCCTGCAGAAGCAGCAGTTGTTCATTATTCAGTGAGGAGGAGGGGTATTCAGAGTGGATAATGCCCACTCTCACCCCTTCAGTCACCTCACTGAAGGTCTTCCTGACAGCACCCTCTCGGGGCTTTTTCTCCCTCTGTTGTGGTGTGCTGTCGTCTGTTAGGAGTCGCTTTCCGCTGACGGCACCCTCAGTAGAGGCATCAGACACCTTGGGTCGTTTTATTGTACCCTTAGAGCCGTCAACATCCACTCAAGCCTAGCAGGCCCGACTTTCGCTAGTACCTGACTCAAGGCGGTTGAATATGGAACACCCGCCTTGAGCAGACGACTAAGCTGTCTCCTTGCGGATCCAGGCAGTCGTTGTTTTTTCCTACACTCCTCTGTGTGGCACACGGGAGACTTTAGAAGCTCCCGCTCCTCATCAGAGGACAGAGATTTGGAGGATAGGGAGATGATGAGGCCCCCCCCCCTCCATCGGTTTGGTGGTAAGAGAGGGGACAACCCCTATTTTTACGTCCATGGGTTCTCCAGTGGCCTGGAGATCGAGAGCATTATTACCCAGCTCGTTTGGGTCTGTGCTATCTGTCGTGTCCATGTTCTGATCCCACGAGCAGCTGGGGAAAATTGTGTTTAACCTCCATGAAAGAGCCCCGCATCTCATGGAGAGGCATTTATACGCAGGGAGGTCGCCCGTTTTCCCTGGGGCGGATTACGTTAGGGGCAGAGTTACCAAACTGCCAATGCCCGGCCATATCAGCCAAAAGAATCATCGCTTGGGCACCAACCCGCCAAAGACCTTGCAATGTGGATTTTTTATAGAGGTCTCTCCTTGCAATGCCGGCTGATTAAGGCAAGCATTCCTGCCCCCCCTAAGACATAGCTAGGTAGGGTTATGGTATTACATCTCTCATGACTGAGGAAAGGAGCCCTCCTCTTTTCTCAGCCGGGCTTGGGACCTCAATCTAACTGACTGCTAAATCTGCCTAGCTAATACCAAACAACAAAAAATATTTATAATTGAGCTTAGTTATAGATGTAGAAATGTAAAAAAGTTTTCAATATACCTTTTTGTATTTTTGATTCAAGTTTGACCCATCATCAAAACTAACATCAGCTCCGGAAGTCATTTTTCACCCAATGAACCTGCAAATTTTGTTGAACATTTGTTTTTTTTTTTAATAGAGAATAGGGACCTTTTACATACTAAATATTGTATGCTACAGTATACCTAAATTTTGTATTTAAGGAATTGATATATGAACATTGAGGAATTATGGGTAGTTCGATGTTCGATTTTAGATTTTTAAGAAGTTTGAAGATCGACTGTGATGCTTATACATACTATTTCCAAAGTTCAAAATTCGAATAAACATATTTGCTTCGGTTCGTTCATAGTTTGGTTCGAGAAGACCATGGGTTTGCACGCCTCTAATTATGATGTAATCATTCAGAGCTGGCGAGACTGCTACAATAAAGCTGGGGTTAATTAAGTAACTGGTCCCCTAGTAGAAATGTTGTTGACATTTGTCCCTCGGCCGACACGGGGTTTTCACTACTAGGAAATGACCCTCCAGTAGGAACATGGTTGACATGTCCCTCAGTAGAAAAGGGATAACTGAATGGGACTTATTTTCTTCCTACTCTTTGCAGATTATTAAATGAAAATTTAATTGTAAAGAGAAAGTGATGAGGCTTGTTTAGGTATTTATAGTCTTCAAAGACAATTGAGATTCCAAATCAACTTTTAACTGTCTAGCCATCTATCCATGGAGTAAAATGTAACTCAATGGAATGAAGCAATATGACATATACATTACAATAACTTCTATGATTAAGAGAAACATGTAACATGTTCTAGTATTATATCTTCACAATACATTTTCACATGTTTGCTTATTGTTTAAGACCTAATCATTTTTGCGTCAACAAGGCGACACCGCCTTAGACTGTGATGATAATGATATGTCTGCCTTATATTTTATTTTTTAAGGCAGAATGTTTAAAATGCTGCTAATATTGAGCGATTTAAATTTCGTTGTTTTGGAAATATGATTTCGTCTACTAATACTTTTTTTTTCAACAGGCTTAGAAAGGTTGTGTGCATCTACAGAAAATGGTTCCCTGCATTTTTACGCATTAAATGATGCTGATAGTGAATCGCTAGAAGATCATGAAGAAGAAGACTTGTTCAGTGGACTCAATAGTGCTGAATATCCATCAGTTAGTAATGCACAATTCACCGATTCCTTGGACAATAGTGAAACTACTCGCTGCTTCCATGATACTCCTGGAATCATTCCATTAGCTGAACTTAAAAAGTTCAACCTCCTGTGTGCTTTTGAACCTCTTAAAGTTGGATATTGTGCAGTTGTACCACCATGTTGGAGTGAAATTCAGCAAGCCCAACGTCTGCGAAAACACCTTCACAATTTAAAATCAGACTACGATCAGTATACAAAGACATGGAGGTTACAAACTGATACAACGACTTGGGACGAACATTTATTTGAAATAACGTTGCCTACTCCCATGTCTCTAGGCCATATAGATGTTCAGTTTAACCTACAGTCTGCCACCACTTCACCACATGTTGAAGTTACATTATTAAGACAGGTTGCCAGTGGCATTGGACATAAACGGGATTTCAAATTTTCTGTTGATGATACTGTAACGATAGATATGTTACAGTGGGCAGATAATCCAGTTACCACACAAGAATATTTAAGGGCCCACAATGCTGAAATACTTGCAGGTAAGTTTATATATATATATATATATATATATATATATATATATATATATATATATATATATATATATATATATATATATATATATATATATATATATATATCTGTGTGTGTCACACCGATCTTCAAAAAATAATGGGCCGATTTTAATCAAATTTGAAAGGGCTGGCAACGTCGCGGCGACTATTAATGCTACTTGAAAGTGGCTGCAACTTTGATGTAGCATTTCAGAACATAAGATAGTTTCGGCTACTGTTATTTGAGACCTTCAAGTCCCTGGAACTTTTGAGTCGTTCTGTGAGTACGACGACGTTCCTAATACGTTGAAAGCAAATAAGAAGTTAAGTAACTCTAAAGTAGTTATAAATGGTGAATATTAAGTAATTGTCACTGCTAATGTGTAATAAAAAGTTATTTTCACCACAGAGTCGTAGGATTAGTGGCGATTGCGTAATAACTACTCATTTCAAGTTCCGATCTCAGTTGCAATCACTTTGGTGCTAGCTGGGATTCCCCTCGCATTTTCCTGAGCTTCCATTTCATCTTTTGTTTTAGCTTCTTTTTTATAACCTGATTGGGATTTCCCTTTCGGCTGCCACACGTTTACACATCCAATGCACGACTGACACACTAAATAAATGTAAGCACAGTTGACCTTGCTACATGTTTCGGCGTGTCTTACAATAAGTCCATTTTATGGAGGCCGAAGTAGACACCCGTGTCTGCTTTAATTTTGACAGTGCCAAAGCTGACACCGGTGTCTGCTGTTCTTTTTCCCAAAAAATTGCAAGAAAAAAGTGTTGAAAAGTTACGGAACGCTTATAAAATAAGCCAAACTAGAGCAATTCCACAAAAAAAACACGTTGACCCAGGTGAACATTTTACCAGAAATGGTGTGGCGCTTAACCTGTTAAGGAAATGATAGGTGAACATTAAAGAATTTTGCTTAGTTAAATGTTCGATTTTAAATTTTTAAGAAGTTTGAAGTTTGACTGTGAACTTTACACATAGTATTTTCCAGCTTCAAAGTTTTAGGCAGGCATATTTGCTTGGGTTTGTCCATAGTTGGGTTCGGAAAAAAACATGGGTTCACACAGTTTTATCAACTACCAAGGCTGTCAACAATAATAGGGGAGATAATACTTCTCCCTGAGGGCCCTGCCCACATTTGACATGCCTAGTCTCGCCTACTTGAGATATTATGGGCCTTTCCTCTAGGCTGGCTCTAAACCACTGGCAGAACATTATCCCCTGATATATAACATTGCTGCATTATTGAATGCTCCTTCTATATCCAAGAAGGTGCCTACTGCTATTTCTTTATTATTTAAATAGTTTAACAGTAGTCCATTTAGATGCTCCAGTACTAGGTCTGTTGATTTCCTTGGTTCATATGTTTATTGACAATCACTTAGTATATAATCCCTGGCGAACCTGTCCAATCATCTTTCTCTAGTGTTTTAACTAAGATTAGTACTAAATATATTCTGTCCATTTTAAGAGACGTGAATGAAATTAACTTGTTTATTGCACATCTGATTTTGTTGGGCCTTGCCACTTCTATGGCCAATCTCTAGTCTTCTACATTTGAGTGTAATACCGTTTGCTGCGGCTTTTGTTCTTTTAACTTAAAAACCTCATAGCGTGTGTTTACAAGTTACTTTCATTATGTCTTTTTTTATGTTTCAGTCTTTTAACTTTGTTGTAATTTACTGTAGCTACAGGATTTTGTCAGTTCTTAGGAGGCATATAGCTATGAGGATATACTCTTCACAAAGTTATCGAATAAAATTACAATATATCTACTACACACTCCTGTGCAATATTTAGTTTACTGTATAATTTACCTGGCTTGGCTTTTTAGCCTTTATATTTAACTTTAAGAATTTGTTGCCTGTTTTGTAATTAAATGTTTTGTCAACAGGTCCTATTAATATAGCATCTTGCTTAGATCTCACTGAACAAAGTGGCATTGTTACATTAACCAGTCCAAAGTTGTTTAGATCTAGAAACCGAACACTGTTGATTCATGTAAGAGCAGTGTATTGCAAGGAAGAACTAAACAACAAAAATAACAACAAAGGTAAACGAGTGGAGAAGACATCAAGCGGAAACATCCTTGATAAGCTGTCGCAAGTTGATAAAATTCTGAAAAAGAATGAATTTTACATGGGTTGTGACTGCATCCATGAGCTCAGCGTTATTGTTTTTACTTCGAAACATACAGAAATTCAACATGAGAAAACAATAAGAAACTTGATGCTGGAATCCAATCCGTTTGTGGAGTCGTTAGCTCATACAGCAATTATGAATCCAACCAGTGAAGTTCAGAGTTTAGTTCTAAACATATTAACATGGGTGGCGTCAATTAGATTAAGCAGAAACAGAAGCAACAATGGAGAACCGCCGAATCATCAATTTGAATTTCTGACAATCATGGAAATCAATTTGTCGGGATTGCTACATCATTGTTTATTACTAGGTGGGAGGAATATTACCCATAAGTGTATGAAACTGATGACTACTTGCATCAAGTAAGTATTTTGCTTAGTTATTGAAAAAATGATGTAGAGTTTGTCTACAGTTAATTTTTTTAGTTATACAGTGAGTCCACATAAAATGGTACAAATTCGGTAAAAGCTTTAGAGGGCAAACAAACAAAAAATCGCTGAGACATGTCAAACATAAGAATTGAATGTGCACATTTCGACATATTTTTTTTTAATGGTATACGTTTTGAACACTTTAACCTTTTCGCTGCTCCAGGCACGCATATATATATATATATATATATATATATATATATATATATATATATATATATATATATATATATATATATATATATATATATATATATATATATATATATATATATATATATATATATATATATATATATATATATATATATATATATATATATATGCGTGCCTGGAGCAGCGAAAAGGTTAAAGTGTTCAAAACGTATACCATTAAAAAAAATATATATATATATATATATATATATATATATATATATATATATATATATATATATATATATATATATATATATATATATATATATATATATATACAGGGCCTTCATCAATTCCCGAACCCCATGTGACCGGATTCTGTCTCTCTCTTAGTGGAATATGATTTTATGAGTTGGCAGTCAAAATGTAACCAAAAAACCACTAGACTAGGGACCCTAAAGTTACTAAATCAATTGACAATTGACAGTTCAGTCCATTGGCGCTCAATTCCCTTTTGACAGTTATTTTGTATGTATATTGTGCATTTTCCAAGTTCGACTAGTGTTTACCTTCTTCAAATAATTTTCTATCTGTTGGACAATAAAAATAAACAGTTTTTATCAAAACTTAGCATTTTCATTGCATTTTTACGTAAGTTAAAAGTGTAGGTATGTTAAGGTTATGTTGTTGACGATACTCGACATCGCATGGAACGAAGCCCTACCAAATCTGTTCGTCGGTAGTCTTATCAAACAGGTACATATTTATTACATGTTACACAATACACATTCCTAAAACCGTAAATTAGAAGTTTAAATAATCGGACCTCAATTTGTTTACGTACATTACAAAATTTTGATATCTATACAAAATAAAAGTAATATTTTATTATGTTTTTATTTATTTTTTTAACAATCAATAACAGTAAACCATACATGAACAGACTTGCTGTTAAAAATACTAAATAATAAATACATTTAAGTCATTTTCTGCTTCAACTTATTATAATTTTTATATTTTTTATAAAACCCCAAAGGAAATATGACACAACACTGGCATCTTAGGGATTTCATTCATTCAGGTTGTACAACCGTGTATGACGGGTTACCTAACTTAAGCGGTCACGTGGGGTTCAGGAATTAATGAAAGCCCTGTATATATATATATATATATGCTATCAAAAATATTTAGAGCAGTTCCCTGCTAAAATTATATAGATACATCTAACGTCTACTGTTCAGCCAGCGAGTCGGTGATATTTGTTGCACAAGTATGGAGTCTATTGTCTGAATACTGAGAATTACCAGAACGACTTATCAAATGCTGAATTCTCTTTATTACAGTTCATTCATGTCATATCATTACTTATACAGATTACAAAAAAGTCTTAATTTTATCTCAATAGTAAATATAGCTGCTACAGTCGTATATATACGCACCACTCGAAAATTATACACACATGGCAGGAGCCGCTCAGACTAAATGCGCAGCGAAAGGGTTAATCCAAACAGTGTAAAAAACAATAACAACGCATGAGACAATATGCAATACAATACTTCTTGACAATAAGCAAGATGATTTTCAAATACCTGGATTACTTGTTTTATCATTGTGGCGGATTTGCCTTATTTCCATAGTTTTTGTATTTTGTAGTTCTCTGATATTCCTCGGTTGATCAAAGTAAACTTAAAATTTTATGTAACCCCACAAAAAAAAAAAGTAAAGGAGTTAGTTCCGGAGATCTAGCTGACCATTCGATAAATGTTATTTTAAACTGTCATAAGGTTGCTAAGTATCAAAGTGGGGACAAGCCAAATTAGCAATAATTAAAAGTCCGTAGAAAAAAAACGTACAGTAGCTAGGAGGATCCCCGGCAGGAACCTAGTACAATTAAATAAATATCAATTTTCTCAAAAATATCGTTATGTAACATATCGTGAAATTTGGTGATCTGTATTCAGAAGAAGCCACTCTTTCCAATAGAACTGGCAAAAGTAGGGGTTACCATTTAAAATCAATTGACGATGACGTCATATCTGCGAAACCGATGACGTCACAATTTTTTGTGTCAAAATGTGCACATTCAAATCTTATGTCTGACATATCTCAGCGGTTTTTTTTTGTTCCCTAAAGATTTTACAGAATTTGTTACATGCTAGGCGGTTTCACTGTATAAATAACAGTTTTAGCTACGCAATTCACACACAGCATAATTTCAAACCTGTCTTTACCAGATAATAAATTGAACAGTTTAATTTAAAATTTACAGTTTGCAGTCTTAAAATTATTGAGTATAAATTTTGTAAACCATTATATTTCAAACCTAAAAGGGTAAAAATTATATTTTTCTGTGGATTTTCCCAGAAATCTATAAAGTTAAAATTATTATTTACTATTTTTTTTTCTCTTAATTTGTTTTATACAACCGATTATAATACCTTCTAATTTCTAGGTATTATAATAGGTATCTTCTAAGTTTTGTTTGTTTTCTGTATATTTACCATGTACATTGATTAAAAAGTTTACTGCATATGTTCTAACGGTTTCTTTTTATTATGATTATTAAATTTTTTATTTTTTTTCATAGTGGTGCGAAAAATATCAATGAGCCAATGGGCAACCACTTCAATTCATGTGTCCTAAATTCTCTGCTTACCCTTCTTGATTTGCTTAATGAAATGAAGTCAGCTGCAGGGCTCCAATGGCTCTTTGCTTTACTGCTTCAAGTGACTTCCAAAGAACAGGCACATCTAGTCACTGCAAAGTGTGTATCATTGTTATCGAAAATAGCTACCGAACTGCACACCCGCACCAATCCCTATCATTTGTTGTTACGCAGTCGATATGGTCTTTATGGATCACCCATGGAACCAGAACTGTTTGACATAGGTAAAATAAGAAATAATTTATTAATTATTTTTGTCTGCATTAAAATCCAAAGATGTTACATTAATTATTATCATATTGTTCTTTTTTTTAATTAATAGATCCTCCTCCACCCCCGAAAGGAACCAGTAGTTCTATACCTTACTGCTCCCTATTATCTGGATGGTCACCTACTCCATCTAGTGATTTCTTCTCCAATTATTCATTCAATAAAGAGAGCATTAACCCAAAAGATGTAATGTCAACATCTAATGATGCTAAATTGAAATATAGAAACATTGTTCCAAATAAAATGTTGAAGGGACTCATAGAAACTGAACCCTTACACTTTACCTGCTGTTCGGCTAGTGAGGGTACACGACTAGAACAGGCTGATAATCTCATTGCACCAGTTGTGAGTGGTATGATTCCATTTACTGTATCAACATCTTCACCACAAAACTCTAATAAGAAATACGATGTTCAGAAGTACTGGTCAGAAGTGGTTAACGTAATAGAGAGTAAAGCACTAAATAATAATGAAGCCTCCAGTAGTGATCATCCAAAATTAGGAGAATCGTTTTATGTTTATTTAGAGCCAGAAGATGGTAAAGATGACTCTGAAGACCTTCAAAAGATTTGTAAGTATTTAATTTTAAAGGCATTAATTTAAAATATTGCAAAGTTAAATTGAAGATGTGTTGCATAAAGCTATAAAATTTTCTGCAATTTTCGAATTTAAAATTTTTCATTACTTTAAATTTGCAAAAACTGATAAATGAAGTAGAATCTACTTTGTTTAGAGTATTAGGCCAATAAGTAAGTAAATAAAACATTCCAATACCATCATATACAAAATGTTCTTCAAATTCAAGTTTCTTATGAATTTTAACATGTTGACTGTGAACCACATTTAGAAAATGTCAATTCGTAACCACCCTCAATGCATAAACCACAAGAAAAATTTCTTGGGAGCAACCCCCAAGAAAGTTACGGGACCTGGAGGGAATAGGGGTTCTTTGCGGGGTAAACGGGATTTTAAGTAGGAACGTAACATTCAGTAGTAGCGGATCCTCATAGCCACAGACAGCCAGGCAGCCCTTAAGGCACTAAGTAGCCCACGGGTAAATTCCTGGCTGGTGAGTGAGTGCCGAGACGAGACGAGCGACCTGGCTGGGCAGAATGAGGTGACCCTCATCTGGGTGCCGGGTCACTCGGGGGTCAAAGGCAATGAAGAAGCTGACAGTCTCGCAAAGAGGGGGTCAGCAGAACCATTTATGGGACCAGAACCGGCTCTGGGCGTGTCAAAGAGCACTGCCAGGGGAGCCATTAAGTCCTGGGTCAGAAACCAACACAAGGTGTACTGGGCGGACTGTCCAGGGCTCAGACATGGGAAGTCAATAATTGACGGACCCAGTTCAAAGAGAGCTGTGGAGCTGCTAAACCTTAGCAGAGGACAGCTCAGAAACACAACAGGTCTCTTGACGGGACACATGGCCGTCAAGAAACACCTACATAAAATGGGGCGGTTCGAAGGGGACCTCGCATGCAGACTCTGCGGCGAGGGGGAGGAATCAGCCCAGCACATCTTGTGCGAGTGTATAGCTCTGGACCGGAAAAGACAACTGATCTACGGTCACTCTAGACCGGAGACAGAGCAATATAAAACTTCACCCTACCAATCGCTGTGCAGACTAGTTCAAGGCACAGTGATTTTGGAATGGGTGGAGTAAGACTAGGGGTATGCACAATCAACCAAGGGTTGCGGTGCTATCGGGGCGGCAAGGCCGCGGACGAGCCCTGAGGGAACAAAAAAAAAAAAACATTCAGTAGTGAATAGTTGAAAATTGTAGTTCAGAAAACCCATGTATGCCTCACACTTGTAATGGGTAATAGTGATAATTATTATAACTACGTAATAATAATGTTACCTGACTTTCCTTATCCAAGCAAATGAACTGGCTTCTTTATAATTCCTATAATTGAATAGGTTTTCAATTTTGACGAGGTAATCAATCAAATGAACTGATCTAAATATGGAGCACTGATGAACAATTATGAACTCAAAAATTATCACAACAAAACTTTCAACAATGTTCTCAACATTCTGTGAAATATTCACAATTGCATACATTTCTCCATGAAAATTTGCAAGAATTCTGTCAGAAATCAGGATTCCTTCTACTGGTGATTTTTCAGGTTATGTGATGCTTATTATGTAAATGCAAACAAAATCTTTGCTCATCTCAATCTCAAACTAATATGACAATTAATATTTCACAGTTGATTTAAAATTTTGCGGGAATCAAGAATGATGTTTTAATTTGCCATCTTTTAATTAAAGAAGACACTCTGACAATGAAATATCACGAGTCATTTTTTCATCATTATTACTTGTGCCTCCTGTCCTTTTTTTCTCACAGACATCAATTAACACAAATGCCCATATTTTGTTGTTTCTCCCATAAGGCTCTGTATAAATATGGATGAAACATGGCGTTGTTGATCCCACGTAATTGTTGACCAATCAAAACTTTCACGAACATATGGCCACAGTCTTTATATAGCCACTGTAGTAGTTACTAGACTATGGTATCATCTAGGTCAGTCTCTGATAATTACAGTGCAGTAAGTTCTACAGTGCAAGGAACAATTATTCATAATATAAAATAATAATTGTGTTATAATATTTCTAGATATAAATAATCTCCAACGTCGAGCGAAAATAAACTGACATACTATGACATAACAGTAGAACTACTGAAAACAACCACAAAATAACAACTATATTATGTATATTTTGCGTTCCAAAACATCGCTCTTTATGTAATACTCACTCTAGCTGAAATTAAGTAGTGGGGGGATTTGGTGCGAGGCTCTGATCAACTTTTTTCCCAACCGCATCTCAGCAAATTTTAAATATATCCATGAAAATTGTGCAAGGCATGTTGAAGTTTAATATTGTGACATACATTTTTTAAAAAGTCAATCTACTGCAATTAGTTAAATATTCTGTTAAGTACTTTAAGCTATTATTGTTAACTGTTAAAATGTGTGTATACCTTTCATTTATTAAATATTTGGCATTACTTCTGCTTATTATGGACATCGAAACCAGAAATATTGTACTGGCTGTTTTTAATTTAAACCTTTTTTTTTATTTTTTGAATATAATAGCAGCCAAACTTTTCAGATGAAGGTTCAAGAGACCTCATTAACGTATTTGATGAGTAATAATTTGCATCTCAGAGAAAAAGATACTCCACGTTTTTTATGCTATTATGAACCAACTATTCTCCTATATTTTTTTAACTACTGATAGTATCGATAATAAGCCAGTTTCTTTGTGCATCGTGTACTACAGTTCCGTCTTTGTTTTGAATTAATATGTGCGCATACCTTTCTCTTAATTTATGACTTCTTCCATGTTCATAAAAACGACTTGTAAATATAAAAACATGAAGCAATTTTCGTTAGTACCTAACCTGCTTTAATTTAAATTTAACGGTTCCTTCAATTAACAAATGTCAAGTGGTAATTGTCGCACTCCAGAATAGGGTGAACCGACCGACACTCGAGGTGAACGATTTTGAGATCTTGAACAACCCACTCTAATACTCGAGCGTTCATCCGACTATTTTCGCATGACCTGTGGTGCGATTTTCACACTCGAGTGATATTCTCGAATGTGGCCTAGAACTTAATAGTCTTGTGAACTGTCAAACATAGAGAAAGTAGTTGTCTATGCACAAAACTTTAACAATATTAAAATATCACTAAACATCAATGTTTGTTAGTATTATACAAATTTATATGAAGTGCTAGCTATTGTTAGCTATTTTTGAAAGTAGATTAGCTTTTATTATAGTCAAGTCATGTGCTCTGTGAATTATGCAAGGTTTCCAGAAAAATATATTGTCAGTAAGAAGCATACAAGCGGTCACATGCATCGGTAATAGCAGTCAATGTGTTAGAATACAAAAAAATCATAAAACTTTTGAGTTTGAAAAATATTGAGGTTTCTTTAAATAAGTTCCTCTTTTTCTTGATGTATACAGGGTCTTTCATGCAACTGGTCCATTAGATATCTAGACAAGTAGAGTGACATTTAATTTCTAAAAATATGGTTGCCTAGGTAATCACTCCTGATCTTTTAAATGAAAATGTTTTCATTCCGCTAGCACTTCCGGTTACACTCAAAGTTGCTGTCAACTTCATCATTTTAAATGGAACATTCTGTGTATTTTGCATTTTAAAATTCTTCCTTTAGGGGGACGTTGACTAGACTTTCTCATACCTAAGATAAATTAGTATTGAGATATGTTAATTTAAAAAAAAACTCGGGACGCAGTAAGTGCATTATGATAGTAAATTTCCATAAAAATTATTTTAACAGCAAATATGTATTATTTTAATGAAAGCAGGCATCAAGTTTGGTTACCTATATAACGTATATAGGAGAAACAATGTACCATATTTTATCAAAATAACTTTATTGTTTGAAAAAGTACAAAAATTTTGCGAAAATAAACTGAAAATGTTCTTGAAAAAATTGGTCTGATTTTCCTAGCCAACGAACTTCTTTAAGCTATTTACCCACCTACCGAGGTATAATTATTCACAAAAAGTTTTTCGACAAAACTTACAAAAAAATGTTTCATGAAAACTTGCAATTTTTCACAAAAATCCGAAAACAGTTTTGTTCTCCATTTTTTTAATACCAGATATGTATTTTTTTAATGAAAGCAGGCATTAAATTTTGATACCAGTATAAGCTATATAGTAGAAACAATGTACCATTTTTGAACAAAAGAACTTTTTTGTTTAAAAATGTACGAACATTTTCTGAAAATAAACTTTTTATGTTCTCGAAAAAACTGGTTTCCTGGCCAACAAACCTTAAGTTAATAGCAAATTGAGTTATTGAAATTTGATGCATTTACTGAAAGTTCGTTATCATAATGCACTTGCTGAGTTCTGAATTTCTTTTCTTACAAACATGCATTATATTTCAATGGAACATGCAATAATATAGGGTGTGTTCGATTAAAAAAAAGAAAATTTGTATCACCAACGGATTATGGGCCACCCTATAATTAACGTAAACAATTTTTTGTCATATCTTGTAAAACGCATATATAGAGCTTTACCGTAAAAATGCATCACCCTGTATATATAAAAATAGATAAAAACTGAAAGTAGCGGGCCTAGATCGTGCTTATTTGAAGAAATCTTTTAAAAATTTAAATGTGGCGGTCTTCTTATTAGCCAATTTTTTTTTACGGATATTCGTAAAAAATTATTGACCATTAAACGATAAACACTATAACTAAAACTGTTGTCAAAGCGTTAGAGAAAGGGTCTATTTGAAATGATTTTTCTGGAAATATTTTTGTAAAATGAAGGACAGTGACGGTTGAAGCTAAAACTTAAAGGTTTGTAAAACACTCTTCTTGTTACATTTTTTCTACGGAACCCGTATTCGTTACAGGTTCTTTGCTTAAATGTTGTCAATTTTGCGGTTTCAAATCGCGACTTTGATGTTTTAAGAGGAAAATCACAATTTCTTTTTCTTTAAATGCCTATAACTTTTTTGTCTTAACTTAGAGATCTAAATGTTGGTACATAACTCACTATTAATGAATTTTCTTAAATAAAATTCACTAATAAGGAGAACTCGAATTTTGAAAAGATTTCTTCAAATGAGTGTGATCTAGGACCTGTGGAACCCAAATCGGAGGTCACTTTCAGACTTGGTATATAATTATTGTGTCACACCAATAACTCAAAAAATAATGGGCCAATTTTGATAAAATTTGGTGAGTACCTTCCTTTCGCAAGCGGCTTGTATGAGTTCATCAGCCAGGAAAGTCTGCTTAGTTCTAATAGATTAAACAATGCTTTGTTTCAATTAGATAGTCGAACTCCCCTGGTCTGTGCCAGTTCTGAGCTGACCTTTAATGTATCGAATTTCGACCAGGAAATTATAATGCATGTTTGTAAGAAAATAAATTCAGGACGCAGCAAGGGCATTATGGTAACGAATTTTTAGTAAATGCTTCAAATTGGAATAGCTCAATTTGCTATTAACCTATAAGGTTCTTTGGCCAGGAAACTAGTTTTTCAGGAACATTTTAAGTTTATTTTTGAGAAATTGTTGTACATTTTCAAACAATAAAGTTATTTTGATGAAATATGGTACATTGCTTCTACTATATAGGTTATACTGGTAACCAAATTTGATGCCTACTTTCTTTCAAAAAATTGTGCTGCAAATTGAATCATAACTCCACATAGCTGTGATAATATATTTTCTTCAGAAAGACAGTCTGATGGAATGAATTTAGGGCCAATGACTTGACCACAAAGAAAATATGTGTATTCCTGTTCCCATAAACTTTTGAAACGTTATATTACTTGAGTGTTATTGAAAAAATGTTAATTTTCACCGAATAACGCCTTATTTATCCCCTACCACCTGAAGCGATCTAACCCAAAAACAATTCTAAGCGTTCCTTTGTCGGGTCCTAACTGGATACCAAATTTGAAGATGATATCTGAATTCGTTCGAAACTTATTGCGCCTATTAACAGATAGACGTACATGTAGACAGACTGCCAGACCGATCGACCAACAGATTGACGGACAAGAAAATTTTCATTCCAGAATCAAGTTTTCTATATGTTTTGAGACTTTTTACGTTTTAGCAAAAAAAAAATCGTAATTTTTGTCAACAATATTCCACCCCCACACATTCAACCCCTAATTTAATTTCAGCACAGTATCCAGATGTTTGAAGGTTTACTAATAAATAAACCCTAAAACGTTATATTACTCGAGTTTTAACGAAAAAATGTCAATTTTCACCAAATCACTCCCCATTCATCCCCTACCCCCTAAAGCTTTTACTCCAATAGCCCTTTTTTTGTAGGCGGAACAGTTTCCATTTCAGAGCTCTCACCCTACACAAGTATGCCCTATGTAGGAACACTGTGGAAGTTAGCGTAATATAATATTTCTGTAACATCACTATCCACAATGTTTACCAGCTGTCGCAAAACAGGAAGGTCGCTCTTGCAAGCTTACCACTCAACATCTCCACATGAGACTTCCATGTAAGGCTTTCTTGAGAAGCCACACCCAAGTACTTAGCTTATAACAGTTGTGACTTATATACTGTTGAAATGGTCAGCTCAGCAGTCTTGTTTTTGCTCATTTTTCATCAATTTGCACTAAACCATACTCCTGCATCTTCTAGAGTCTGACGCATTTTCTGTGCGGCTTTATCATGGTTCTTACTGAGATTTAAAAATGTGCTGTCATCAGCAAAAAACAAATGCTATCTGCAGACATGTGCAGGTAAGTCATTGAAATATATATATATATATATATATATATATATATATATATATATATATATATATATATATATATATATATATATAATGAATAAGACCGGGCCCAGTATTGATCTTTGAGGTACTCCAAACTTGGTTTCTTGCCATTTAGATAGTTTTCCTTCTATCTTGACATGCTGTCTTCTATTTGCCAGGAAGGAAGTAAGTAGCTGATGGGTATCACCTCTTATTCCATAGAAATACGACTTATCCAATAGGTGATATGGTGTCAAATGCTTTGCTGAAGTCATATAAAGCTACATGCGCAACTCCTCCCTGGTCAAAGACTTCTGTGATCTTTTCGACTAATTGTGTCAGCAGATGTTGTAGATCTTCCTTCCTTAAATCCATGGTGGTAGTTATTAAGAAGGTTGGATTTTGTGATACTCTGCTATCCTTTTTTTCCCCAAAATAACCTTAAATATCTTGAAAAAAAAACATGCAAGATAGAAATTGGGTGATAATTATTCAAGCACATCTAATCTCCTCCCTTATGAATGTGTATCACCTCAGACAGTTTCAGGGATTCAGGGAGAATTTCATCTTGAAAACACTTGTTTATCAAGAATGTTAGAGGGATCAAAATTGAATTTTCACATTCATTCCATTGGTGTGTTTGGTTTCTTTGCTCTTCAGTGTTGTAGCATCTAAAACTTCCTGTGTAGTTATCTCCCTCATAAAAAATACATCCCTGTGTCTAGGTTTAAGTTACTATTCGTTTTTATTCTACTCAAGTTTTTTGAAGGATTGTTGACATTTCCCAGATTTTTTTAAAAACATTGAACTGGAGATATACCACGTGTCTTGATAGGTGCTGTAATTTCTTTGCTTGCATCCCTAATAACTCTCCATGTAGCCTTCTGTGGATTGCTTGAATTTCGAATTTGTCTGAATTGTGGCAACGTTTGCTAGTCTGTATGCCGTCATTATATAGTTAGTCTCTTACATGCTTCGTAAGCTGATCTCGATTCCCCAGTTTTAACAACCTGAGAAATAGTGCACAACTTATCCAGCCTGTTTCTCATCTGCTTGATTTCACCTAAATACCATGAAATATATTTTTGGCAAGCTTTTTAACCAAGATTGCAGGGCATCTCTTGTCAAACATCATGAAAATACTCATAGGCTTTTTCAGCCGAATGGAAAGTCCATAAGTTTGAAGGTCGCTGATAAATCTTTCAATATTTGACTGTTATATCTTGTTTCTTGAAATAACATACGTTTTTACTTGGTGCTTTTTGAGTAAACGCCACAGTAGTTAACTGGCCCATGTGATCTGCCAAATGATAATTTATTGTGTGTGTTCTACAAATCTTGGCCTCAGGAGCCTTTGTCAGTATGTTGTTTAAACAAGATAAAACCTCTCTTGACACACAACTAGGTTCTGTGATCAGCTGATACACTCCATATTAGGCACATACACTTTCCAATGCTGTTTTTTCCCTTGGATGACGAGAACAGCTTAAGAAATCCAGATTATAGTCTCCTGCCATAAATAAACATGACTGTAAAATCTTAGGCTAGTTGGCCAAAACTTTAGTCTGAATTATTTGTCACGGAATGACGATATCAAGCCGAACAAGTATAACCTCATCAATTTTAAACAGTCTTTCCACTGCATATCTTGGGATCTATCTCCCTATATTCCAGATTATTTTTTAATAAAATCAAAACTCCACGACGGATGCATGTTGATCTGCAGGAATAACTAGCCAAGGTATAATTTCTTATTTTTAGTGTTTTGGTGTTTTCTATTTTTTTAGCCAATCCTCTGCAATAAGGACTATGTCCAATCTTTCTGTAGGACAGCCAAGGAGATCGTAGATAACAACTTTTGAATAAAACAGCATTTATCTTTTTTTTTTGAGATTTAAAATATCTCAAAAATAATGAAACATGGATTCGAGAAAGTTTAATGGAAGTCCCACTACAATGACAAGTGGAATCTAAAAGTGCAAAAATTTACAGGTGTTTATTTAAAATAACAAATTTGACTGCAACTTCCAGTGAAACGGGAAGTGCCCGGAATAAATACATTTTTGAAAGGTCTGGAGCGATTACCTAGGAAACCAACTATCACTGTAACCACATAAACGTCTTAACGAATCAGTTGCATGAAACACCCTGTAAAGAAATTTTGAATTGTTTGGCATATTTATAGAATTTTATTATATTGCTTCCAGTTTTTTACTTGAATAACAACAGTTCATATTTCAGTGGCGGATGCCTTCCAGCATAAAATTCAATATGCAAAGAAGCCCACTCCACCGCCAACATTTTGGCAAACCGAGGACATCCTTTCTCCACCAAACCAATCGCCTAACTTACCCTGGCAATATTTGCTGGTGTCGCCACCTCAGCAAGTTATTATAGTGGAAAGAATGCATTCAGGAGCTAGAAGACATGTCACTTTAGATTTTGGTCAGCCAGTTCTCTTAACTGACATTATCATGCCCTCTTGTAATGACTTGGTGACTGTTAGTTTTGATATATGGTTGAAAGGTGAAGAAATTGATGGAACTAGGTTGGTGGTGGTGTCTGATATTGCTACCAAAAATTTATTGTTAAATGATCTGCAGCCTCCCCCGATTTGTAGATATGTTAAGGTAGGTATTCACTCAAAAATATATTATATACCTCAGACTTTTGGAAGTACTAAAATTTAAAATATCTGATCATTGATTTTTAGACGATTTATGTATATAATTTTTTAAGTTTTATGTATTGTCAAATTTTAAGAGAATTGTTGATAATAATGTAATTTATTAAATGGGTGCATAATTTGCCATAAATACCCAACTGACTAGAAAAACAAAAATATAATCAAATTATAATTACAGCATTAACATTAGTAAGGTTAGGAAACTTTTTTCCTGCTGCTTTATAGTTTAAATTAAGCTCTTTTTATATTTGAAACGACCCAGACTGACAACTTTAATGTTTTAACTATCAATTTCAGAGCCTCGGTGGTTCTGTGGTAAGAACGTGTTCCTCTGAACGGAAGTGTACTGGGTTTGATCCCAGGGTTCTCCTTTCACTTTTTCAGTACATACTATAAAATTAACATCAATTGAGGTTGTGGCATTGTATTTGAACAAGTTGAATGTCTGTACGTTCCGCCCTTCGGAGGGGGAGTAAAGCAGTCGGTCCCATGTCCATGTGATGTTGGGCACGTTAAAGATATCTACTCTCTTTACAGAAAGACAGGGGTTCGGCAAAATTTCCTGGATAGTGAGGTGAAACTGCTCCCTGGCATTGGTGCTTGGCCATAATTGCAAAAATAGACCGATGTTAAAGAAACAAAAACAGAAAAAACTATCTATTTCCAATTTAAGAATTTTAAAATAACTTATTTTATTATGAAATACACGACCAGGCGACATAAGTCGATGATTACTGATTGACATTCCAACATAATGAATGTCATTTAACTTCCAAAAATGCCATTTTACATTCGTGAATCATTAACACTGGTTTACTGTTTAGTTGATATTTATTATTCATTTGTGTGTTTTTTCTTCGCTGGATAAATCTTGATGAAAAGAAACCAGAAGATGGCTTCAAGAATAATCATCTATTAATGGTTTTTATCACGATTATATGAAATGTTTCAAGCTTGGTGAAGCTCTTGAACTCTGGGCATCTAATCTGATAAAGAATTTACCACTATCAGCTAAGAAACATATAAAAACCCACCATCTACAAAATTGTTTTAACAAAGGGCAATAAAAAATCTGCATTAAAGTTGTTTCAAGATTTCAAATAACCCTCCCTAAGGGTGCCTTCCAGTTATGTTGCCATATTTACTGTTACATCATAATTTACATTTGAAAATAATTACTTCTCTTTCTCATTAAGGTTCATATGCCTGGAAATGATCTCCCATATCATAAAAGAAATAGAGTTTCTAATCAAAATACATCATTTTATATTTTTCTAGTCATTTACTGACATTTGGCAACGCTGGCGATTTTATGGCTTTTGAAGCAACGACCTTGCATGTCAGATTGGCAGTAGAAGCGCTTAGGTACAAGAAGCTAAAACCTAGGCATTTTTTAAAATGCCAGGTTAAATTATTTCTTCATTTTATCACTGAAAAAGCTAGTTCATGGTGATTCTACCAAATGATAGTAAAATCTCCATACAGTATCGTATTGGTGAACTCATAGTTTAGAAATTCCATTTAAATATTATAACAGGCGATTGAAAAGCACCCATTTCGTTCGCCGATAGAAATGCATGGTGGGTGATTTAAGGTTTCTTGCATTATGAACCCAGTTTAAAATTCCTGTTTTGAAATAATCGTTATGTGATCTATTAACTTTGAACATGCTGAATATCTTTGGGTGCATTTTTTAAATTCATATAATAAAACAAAATTATCAAGATTGTTACAATAAACTGTCCTGCTATGTTATAAATATGTTATTAGTTTGTATTTGTGGATAATATAACCCTGGAGTTAGTTTTTTTATAAAAAATATTTATTATGAAATAAGGATAAGTTAACAAAGAAAATATAAAAATAGGACTAATAAACTCTAGTTCGTTCTCACGGGAGCGACCAGAGGGCACATATGTGGCAGCGTAATTTCATCATCTTGGGGGGTGGTTGTGGTTGTGGCCGGTCAGCGCTTATTCTAGTGGATGGAGCAACACAGGGCGCCTAGTTATATGTCGATTGGAAAGCTTTATTTCGACCATCTCTGCCATGTATAGTGTTAACTACTCTCGCTAGTCTCCATACAAGCCTCAATTGATTCTGTTCTAGGACTTGGACGATACTGCCTTCTTGAGCTGGGCGACTCTCGACACCCTCTGTGTGAGAAGCTGGTGTCAGGTTGGCAAGGTACTCGTTCTTCTATCTTTGCCAAAATTTGGTAAATCTTGAACTTCTAGTGTTTCAGGAATATGCCCTAACAGCATATGTAGAGACGTAAGGATGTTCAATTGTTCAGGATATTCTGGAAAATGGCTATCCCACTCTAAAGTACATTTCCAGATGTTGTGTATCAATAATCTGGCTCTGATTATAAGTGGACCAGATATTCCAAAAATATGAAATATTTCACCAATCGTAAGAGAGTTCGGTTGGTTATATCATTTTCTAAAACCGTGTTTCTCAAATATATTTTTAATAATAATAATAATTTTACGTCTGCGTTCACTTGATTAGCTGACTACTCAATCCATAATTCCTGCTATGAAAATCTACAACAAATGTACCATTTGACCTTGTTCCAGTCGTTTTAATTTTTAAGCTGATCTGACTGAGCAAATATGGGGAATCAATTTCACCAGAAATTATTTTAAAGAATAAGCAAAAGTCAGTTTGTATTCTTCGATTGGACAGTGTGGTTAAATTCAATCGCGACATAAGATCATTGTAGTCATATTTGTAATCGTTACACAACTCGTTACGTTAAAGCGTTGTCATTTAATTGTTAAAATTTGCGTTTTGTTTTTGTTAAATAAGCATCTTAAAATAAATTTTGTATCTGTGGAAAAAACTAGGTCGTTGACATAAAAACAGGTGCCAAGAATTTTAACTGTGTCACTTAAATGTTCAGACTGCTGTGAAATATGCTTCCTCAAAATCGTGGCTACGGACTACACATCACACCCTAGCCAATCTTTTCATATGGTATATTGAAACGTCGGGTAATCTATTATTGTTTTTAATAGTGTCCTTATACCACAAGAAACTATGTGGATCATGAGCATCACTAGAAAAAGCGATTTGCAAGAATGCTTTTTCAATATCCAACACTATACCGATCTTTCACAGCCTAAAGTTCAATAAAGCTCTCAGTAGTTTATGTAGCAAATTTTCTCCCGAAAACAAGTGTTCATTTAACGAGAGACAGTTCTTTCCACATGCACTCGCGTCAAAAACTACTCGGATTTTTGTGCTTTTATCATTCCGGTACACTGCTCTATGAGGCATAAAGTACACGTTGTTCAAGTTGTTATTTTCCGTAACAATTTCGGCACAATCGTTTTTCAGATATTTCCGCATGGTGTTACCATATTCAGTTAAATTGTCCTTTTGAATCAAATTATTCGTTAACGATTTTAGTCTCGTAAAAGCACACACGTTATTATTGTCCAAAACCGCACTTTTGTCTTTACAGGGTAAAGAGACATCCCATTTATCATTGATCATAATAATGTTCTTTTCGTTAAATGCACTGTCATTGTCAGCTTTTATATCTATAGCTTCTGGTTCCAAAAACTTAGATATTTCATTATGGTTTTCTTTTACACTAACATTTAAAGTTGTAACAATATTTGCATTATCACTTGCACATTTGGACCATACTGTATCTATATCTCATTTGCCATGTAAACACGATCCTAGGCTAGTATTTATTACAGTCATGCTGTCTGAAATACGCATAAACTCTCCAGTTATAATTTTCCAATACTGGTCACCTCCTATTAACAAAGATATACCAAGCTCAGTTTGATGTCCGGCTACATAATGGTCTGCTAAATTCAATGCACGAACCAACGTGTTTTTAGGGCAAGGTTTACTTAAAACATCAACACAAATATTAGGAACTTCTATAGCTTCAATATTAATAAAATCTTTAAAATCTGTACAATATTGTCCCATTAAATTTAATTCTACTTTATTATACAATTTAGGAGATTTACATTCCTTATTTCCAAATGAAAATATAGACAACTTTTTCTTACCAAGTACCTTGAATTTAAGCTTCTTGGAAACAGCTTCTGTTATAAAGCTCAATTGACTTCCAGCGTCAAATAATAAATGTATAAATGCATTTGGAGAAATTTCATTTACCGAAATATAAGCACATATTGTGCACATATTTTTGTAGTAGCAACTTCAGAATTATTATTAGAAGAATGGTTAACATTAATAACAGGTAGTTGCCGTCTAGAAAACTCTGGGTCACACACTGATGTTGCATGATTGTTTGTGCATTTAGCACACATAATTCGGGTGCGACAATCTCTGACCTTCGTTTGTACCACAAAACCATTTGTTAGCGTTTCTGAGGATTTGCCTCATTTTATCAGTAGGTATATTGCTATTACAATCAACAGTTTTATGTTGTCTACAACAGAATATATAAGAATTTTCTTGCCATGTATTTCCAGTTACTAGGCCAGCGGCATGCTGAAATTTTTTTAGGTGTCTCAATTCGTTTCCAGTTTACACGTCTTGTTGCTCGGTTTTTTTATCATTCGTTAAATTCTGCATATTCTATAGCATCTACTGCTGTTTTTAGAAATAATAAAAGCTAATTAATTTGAGTGTTATAACTACTATCAGAATTACAGCTCACAGACGACATTTTAGACTGAATAGTTCAACATTCTGTATTTGCACAAAGTTTATTATACTCGATTTTTAAAGCATAAGGCGTTACTTTTAAAATAATTGATTTTAGCATTAGGCCAAACTGATCTCCTGAAATACCTAAGACAATAATTGTTTATTTATAGTCATTGCATTGTTATACAAATTACGGAGAACTTGCATATCGTTTTTAGATCTGGTTTCCGGTAAAGACATTAATTTCTGAATGTAAGTTTCACTGATTTGATCGACATTTCCGTATTTGGCTTGTAACATTTTGATTGCGTCTTTATAGCAAGTGCCCGACATGGAAAGTCCACTTATAGACAACTGCGGCTTTATCCGTTAACACGTTTTTTAAATAAATGAATTTTGCAATGTCTGTTATGGGCCAAACAAGGAACAGCTCGATGTGCTTCGGGAAACTCCCTTCTTCACAGAGTAAATGACTTGTTACACAGATGGAGAATAAGGAGCAGCGTCATTCTCTGGTACCCGCAGTTTTAGCACTTAAATGGGAACGAGGCGCCGTCTCAACCTATGGTCCACGTGGTTTCCAACACTTTTGAGAAGGTCACGTGGCTGCTACGGGCCTGTCTGCGCCCGATGCCCAGGGGACAACGAAGGACTCCAACTGATGAGTGAACTGCACAATCATCGATGAAATGGGGGTTTTGCAAAGTTCTTGATTTCGAAGTCTTCCTGGTTCTAGGGGTCGAGAAGGGGTAGGCGGCCTCTTTAGCCAATCAGACCGCCGTTCGAAAACTTAAATCTCCAGGGTGACATCTTCAGGTTGACCATCATTGCTTGACGTGCCTAGGGTGACCAACTGTATTTTGGTGTCCATAGTGCGTGCGGCAAAAAAGGTTTCGAGAATAACGACGGAACAGTATTATATTCTCTGTGATATTAACTACAAATAGCCTTATTAAATTTATTAATATTCAAAGATGTAGCATTCCCATTTTTTGCACAATGGAAATCTACATGATTTTTCCTTAATTGTTAAATAGATGTTAATATTTATTAATAATAAAAGTTCCAGGCAATAAACTGTATTTTTCGACTACCAATATAGAAATATCAGTGGATGCATGATAAACCATAATTGCTCTCAAAATACATATTTCATCATGTGGAGGGCGTAAGTTTTGCTGTGAGAGCATATGGCAACTTGAGCAACTAAGGGGCAGTATCATTCTTTACTCTATTTACTTTCTGAGCTTTTCACCCAACTGAAATAAGTTGGTAAAAACTTAAAAGAATAACCCTTCCTATATCGATAGTGCCAGTACTATTCCATAGAGAATAAAATGACAATCAGGCTGGCGTGTCGATGATTCTTCATTCCGGTGGGTGCCATTCTTGAAGTAACAATGGCTTCTGAGCTGATTTTTTTAAGCAAAATATTTTCTGGAGTCATCCGCCTAGCAAACTAATGTTCGGTTTTGAAAAATAGTTCCTAGTGACTGTTCTAGTATGTAGCTGCTGGTGAAACGATCTTTTTTTTTATAGAACTTTATAAGCCCATGGGAGCCTTTTTTTTAATATTACATTCGTACAACTCGCACGTCGATTTGTTAAGTTCACGCTAATAGGAAGAGCGTGTAAAGCAGTGGTGCTGTATGCTGAAATTTTCATGCTAAATATCCCTTCCTGAATCTTGAATCCATGGAGTCGACTGTCTTCAAGTTTAAGCCACCTACTAGTCACTGATGTTCGCCCACCATCTCGAGGTAAACCACACCAGGTTCAAGGCCTGAGGCTCCACCTTCAAGTCTGAGCTCCTCAATGATTGTAGTCCCGGTTGCCCTTGGTAGCTGCTGATCCATTCTAGCCTTCTAATCCAGGCAACTGTTGGACCAGCTAGAGAGAGGTTCGAAGGCCTGAAGGAGGTCAATAGTTAGACATTTATTAGTGCCTATTGCTGCTACAACCTAAGGATATTGCAGGCCAGATTTTTTTTCCTTTTTGTTAAATAACCTTATAGAATTTTTTCACCCGTTTTTTTTAATTTCAAACCATTCAAAAATTTATTATCAAATTTTCATGAAAATTATTAGATAGATACACTTTATTGGCTCAGTATATTTAAAATGGCAAATTTGTTCTAATGTGAACATAGTCGACTATGGGAGATTTCACTTGATTTGTTTTGATTTGTTTTTGCATAAAACTGAGAAATTTAGTGTACCATTATTCCTCACATATTATGTCTAAACCTCACTAACATATTATTACACTAGTACTTAATCACTTTTAACTTTAATGAACAGAAGACAGGCCACAGCTTGAAAAATTGATGTTGACTTGCCCACCTCATTGGATAATAATCTCCCATCATGCCATTCATCCATTTTGACTTGTGGTCTGTCACAAACCTAGCGCCATCTACCTCATTATGTTGTAACATCTTACCTGCCGCTCTCTCAGTTTACTGAACAGGGCGCCACACCAATCATGCCAGTGTAGTGGTGTATCCTCTCCACTAGGCCTGATGGCCTACCTGCAACTTTATTCTTTGAAAATTTTATGCTGGTAACACAACCATCCTGAAACATTAATGTCCTCATTAATCATCACGCTTCTAATAAGTCAATTAGATTTTGCCACCCAGGGTAATTATCCCCACTCTCAACATAATAGTTGCCTGATTCATCACCATGTGCACACACACCACTCAGATATAGCTGTAAGGCAAAATTGTCAATCCCTCGTTGATTTTGACATGAGTTTAAAAGTATGTTAAGCTGTAATTAGCATGGCTTTGTCATAACTAATTTGACAAACAACAAAGTTTATCTCTGAAGCTCTTGATTCTAATGTTCGGTTGATGTTGTATATACAGAGCCTACGAGAGGTTGGATCATGGCATCTTAATTTTAAAGTTGGAACAGTCATTGTCCTCACCTTGCTTGATAAACTTAATTAAATCCTATTTGTCCGATCGCATGTTGACTGTATTCGTCATTTAAATATGTAGCATACTCTGGTCTTCCACAGGGTTCCAATCTTAGTTCCTTATTGTGTAACATCTTCATTAATGGTATCTGTAATGACGGAAACTTTTTACTAGGATGTCGTCCACCTGTGATCAGGGTAAATCTGCAAGATGATATATTTAGGCTTGAGCAATGGTGTCAAAAAAAATTAATTCGTTTCAGTGCTGACAAGTGCTGTTCTATGTTTCTCAAGGGGGTTGCAGATTGATCCATTTGACTGAAGGTACACTACTTAACAGACCTAGTACTGTTAAGGATCTGGGCGTCATTTTTTATAAAAACATCATTCAGTGAGCATTATCTTGAGTGTGTTAACAAATCTTACAGACAGCTGGACTTTATACTGAGAACCTGTAAGCCTTTCACTGATTATGTCTGCTTGATATGCTTGTACTGTGTGTTTGTTCCACCGCATCTCGAATATGTAGTGTTGTGTGTGGCCCATTTTATTCAGTTTATAAATATTTGCTTATACGACAGATGCAATCTTAAGAGTCTGGAGCTGAGGCGAGCAATTGACGGTTTGAGTTTTCTATATGGGTTGCTACTCAACACTGTTGACTGTAGAGCTTTGATCGAGAGGTTGCATTTCAATGTCCCTTCTGTTTTATGAGGTCACAGAGACTGTTTGCCCTTCCACTTGCTAGGACTAAAATTTTGTTGAGGTCACTGAAGAGCAGAGTTTGTCGCAGCTGCAACTACTTTGATGAGAGTGGGATGGATGTATTTGGTGATGACTTGCCGCCGGTTAAAAACTTTGTAAGAAACAACTACCGTTCTGAAATGGTATAGCCATTATGCAATCTTATTATATTATTTATTTTGCCTGACTGTTTTGCAGTTGATTTCATTTTGGTTTAGTTTAGTGTGATTAAGTGTTTCTTTTGTGTTTATTATTGTCGTTTTGTCTGAGATTAGTTGTGGACTGACATTAGTTTTATTTTGTTTATTTTTCTAATTGTATTTTAATGTACAGTACTCTCGATTATTTGTGTGTGGATTATTTATTTTTTGGATTATCTTGGTGACAAATTTATCAAAATTTCAAATCTGGAATAGATTGAAATTTAAATTTTTTCGTTTCCTCTCGCACAAATATAATAAATATCATTAATAAAAACAAAGACCATCTAAGTATAGGTCTGCCTATTATAATTACAATATTGCAAAAATCTAGAAGAAAATAATACTGTGAAATTTTAGAACCTGCAGGTAGTGTAGTAGTATGTATATGCAGAATCAACTGTAACAAATGGCTTATTCTGTTGTGATGAATTTATATTCATCTCCGAACCTGTCGCTACAATAGGAACGCCGACAAAAATTCATATCCGGGAATGTTTATGTTAAGGTCATAAATTGTATTTGCCCCTATCTTATTACACTTGATCTCATTCGAGATTGCATGGGTGGTACAGCAGAAAGGAACAACATAAACTTTTCGTGAGAAAGACACAGCTGTCAAACATTATTTATGCACCTTCTTTTCAATTTATGAAGGCTACAAAATTACTTAGTTTGTCTATTGATTTTCGATCGCAAAATGAATTTGTGTGTTCACATTCTATTTTCTGTTAAATTCAGTATACATACAGCATGTCTCTGGAACAGAGAAGAAACGTTTTAACGATGAAACAAAAACTGGAAAAAGATCTGCATGTTCAGTCATAAAACAAAATTTATAGCCCCCTAAACAAAGAAGTTACAAAAATTTCTAAAAAACAAATTATAAATTTCACGCCATATTAGTAAAATTAAAAAATGTTTAATTCTGTTCACACCATGATAATTATTCCTACATTAGTTTTTAGCTAAAGTCACTGGTTACTGAGATGTAAAAGTGTCTAATTTGGAATAACCTGTACTATAATTAAAACCATTTTATCAGTTATGCTTTGATATTAGTTGATAAGAAAGTGTTTGCTTTTCATAAATATACAGATTTTTTCATAATTTTGATGTAGGGAAAATTTTTAAGTACAGTTAAAAAATTTTTAGGTTGCCAGATTGTGAAGTCAAATATTTATTTCACCTTTATTATTTTTTCCAGATAACAACAGTTGGGAGGTATGGCATGTCAACCACTCGTTGCAAAATACCCACTGGTTATTTTTATGGCCATGTCGTAATTTTGCCAGAAGAAGTTCCACCACATCTGCTGCAGTCTCTTCCAAATTTGACTGCAACAGAACTGGAAAAACAGAAAACGTTTCTGTCTAAACTATTTGAAGATATTAGCTGTAGATATAGCCTGGCTTGTTCAAAGTTAAAAGAACTCTTACAACCATATCTAGTGGCCGATATGAAGAATGCCTCCCATCTTTCTACATATATGAATGTGCTAAAAGATAAGGCAAGCAGTAGTACCAATATAGAACACACCAAAGTTTTTAATGCCTACCAGGTAAACTGTTTTTGTAGTTGTTAGACTATTTATGACAAACTAAGCTTTTTATAATCTTTGTCAACAAAAATTAAGTGGCACTGTTTACATTATAATTTCTTATGTTTTTAGGAAGCTATCACATACCAGAGGCAGTTGAACACAGTGAGAAATGTGATGGCAAGAATTGATAGCAGCCTTACTCGTCAGAGCAATATTGAAAATAATCAAAGAGACCTGCCTAACACATCGACAGATAAATTACGTTCAATAGCAGAAGGTTTACTCGATGCATTGTTAACACTTGATGTTCAGATAGATATAGACCTAGATGTGTGTCGAGATCTTTTTAAGGGTCTATGTGTATCGCAGGCATCAAGACTACAATTTTTGACGGCCACTTTCCTTGACAAACTCTGTGGCCGTAGGAAATACTGGGGCAACTTTCTTGCTGACACATTGGTAGAGATGTTCACCACTAACTATTCAGAAAAGTTTCCCCAAGACCGAGTATTCATTCTGCTCGCTTATCTTGGCAGGCGGAGCTCGGAACGTAGTGCTGTGATAGATGCTGCCTTAAGAGTTGTTTATGAAACCTTAATGCCTTTAATAGAGAGCCGTAAGACACTGCTGGCTGTTTCTGTTGATTTACCACTCTTATCTTGGCTGTTGATGTTTCTGTCAGTTCAGTTGGATCTGAGTCGTGGTGTGGATCAGTCATCATCGCGATGGGACTGGGTATTTGGAGAGATGGTTGGTAAAGCCAATGTAGATAGTGCTAAAGGGGGCACAAGGAAAAAACCTTACAAGCGGGTAAGTTTTGTCTTTTTTCTGTTTGAAATTTTAAAGAAACACCTGATTAGAAAAATAATTAAATGACAAAGTGTTATTTTCAAAATATTGATTATTCATAGCTTCTAGGCTGCCCACAATTTTTATGGATTGTAAAATACAGTAACTATTGCTATAAAAATCTGGAACTATATTTTTATACTTAGTTATAGGTGAAATATTTGTTTTTTATGTGTTTAGATATTTAGTAGTAGAAAGAATTGCATTAGATATACCAAATGATGATAAAAGTTTAACTTACGTTAGATTTTTAATTTATTGCTTATATACAATCAATTATTACATACATACACAAAAGAAAATATAGAAATTTTGGTATCGTAACAATTTCTCAGAAAAACTTTCTTTGATTGTTGGATACAATTAATCTTAATATTACAAAAAAATATTGAAGCACAATTGTATTATACAGTCTGATAAGTTTGATCTCAAAAAGGAATTTCGGAAGTCAATCTACCCGCAGATATACTTTTGCCAAGAAGGCAAACTGGCTTACCAATTTTTTGTTTGTTAATATCTGTGCATCAGCTTTGACAGCTGCTGGGTGAGGCTCTATCCAGAGTGATACGATAATTACTCAAGGAAAACAATAAATCCCTATCTGGATCATTGACGGTCACATATTCGTTCACTTCAGAATTTTTTAACCAATGTCCAAGGGAAATCCACAGGAAGCAATTTCCGACATGCATTCCTAAAGCGGAAAAAGAAGAGGCTTCCTAATAGACTTAACATCACCGCTGTAGCTTGCACTAGGCTCTTGGGTGTTCCACTTAAACGCATGGTGACTTATTTGCACCAGTACATATGGTAAAATGATTATCACACGTTATTTAATTAATCAATACTGTTAAATAAAAGCAGCTTTATTTAAGTGTGTCCGAGGCCTCTTGTACCCGAAACCCTTTATCTCTGCAAACTGACACATACTGCTGGCACCAGAGACCAACAAGATCTGATGCTTAGGTGGTATAGCGTGTGTGCTCTGTGCTCAGAAAGCGCGCCTAAATTTCCATTGGCTTTTTTCTGCTCTCTAATTGGCTGTCAGTAGTCACCTGATAGCTCTGTATTTCGTCGAAATCTTATTTCAACTAGCTGGAACTTATTTTGATGCGACGTTATTTTTATACAAGACTCGACTTGTTCATTTTATTTTATTTTACCATAGCAAAATTTTATACGAATTATTTAAAATGATTTTTTACTATAGAATTTGAATTTAGGTAATTATTACCGTACTTAAAGTAAAAACAGAACAACACTGCTCTACTATCTGTGTGGTTTTCTGAGCTTTGTATGTGGTTCGGAGAATAAGTTTAGTACCAATCTGTGAGTTATAAGTTACAGTTTCAGTGTACTTATTGAAAAATTCTTATATTTGAATGTATTATTTGATTGAAAATTAGTGTTGTGCTCAGCATTTCGATGGTTTATCTTGTGCTCATCTGAGTAGTGATTAGAAATCTGCAAAAGGTAAACATTGGACAGGGCCAGCTTAAAAAAAAAAATCAATATGGATTCGAATTGCATCAAATATAGTGGAACCATAAGTGATGATCTTTATTCTTTGTGTGGCGGGTGTCATGGTAAAATCCATTATAATTATGGAAATGACATCATCGAAGATCAAATGCATGCAGCTCGAGGCTACAAGGGTTCTACAGTTGTTTTGTAGTGTTTGTGAGGAGGGTCTTCAGTTATTGAAAATAAACTTATAGCTCTCGTAGGTCAAGCAGAGAGTTATGCTTCAACTACTTCTATGAGTAATCTATCCAGCTCAAGGACTTTATAGATGAGGAAAGGAAGACACAGAAAAAATCTGGAATTTTGGAATCTTACAAGTCTTAAATTCCAGACAAGATTCAAGCGGATAAATTGATGGTGCAAAAGATTCTTGCTCCAGTTGTGGACACTAATTATAGATTTTCTAAACTATTGTGTTTAGGGAAAGTAGGTAGCCAGTCACGTCGATTAAAGGTCATATTCAGTGATATGGATATAGTTCTAATTCAACACCTGCATCCAAATTTGATTCTGACATAACGCAGTTCCAGAAAAAACATTTAAAAGATTTGAAAACTGAGCTAGAGGCTAGAAATGCAAGACAGGAAAATGCAACTATACGGTATGTTAATGGAATCTCTAAAATTGTTCCTGCAAGAAAAAAATAAATTTTGTGGGTAATCATCATGTCACTTGCTACAGTTTAAGGACAAATGAGGATGGTTGATCCACTATGACAATGTCGGAGGTATGAGAAAGAAGCTTGTTGAAGTTAGGCAAAGTCGGGCTTGCTGTAGTTTTGATATTGTTGTGTTTACTGAGACTTGGCTGACTTGCCAATATTCTGACGCTGAAATCGGTTTACCTAATTTAATATCTTCTGTGTTGACCGAAACAGTCTCTTGGACAATAATGAGGTTCGTGGAGGTGGTGTGCCAATTGCAGGGAGGAAGCATCTCAGATTTGGCCTGATACCATGCAGCCAAACGAGCTTCAATCCGATTTTGTTTTGGTAACGCTGTCCCATGTGAAGTGTATATTTATTTCTTGCTATATTCCTCTTAACTCTGACTGTGCTTTTTATGATAGCTACTGACTGTGGAACATGTACTGTCCGGTTTTGGTGATGACAGCACGTTTATATTGTGTGGTGACTAAAATATTTCTTCAGCTGAGTGGATCAATGACAATGATGATGTTACAGTTTCATGTGCAGCGGGCATGCTGGCTCATGGCTTTGGTTTTTTAGGGCTACTACAAAATAATTGTGTTACAAACCAAAGAAATGAAGTTTTGGGTCTTGTTTTTACAAACCATGAAAGTTTCTATGTGACCAAGTCTGCTGACTATATTTTGCCGGTTAGCTTGAATCACACTCCTGTTGATATTGTTTCCTGTTGATGGCATTCCAGGTGCTGATCTTGTAGAGTTTGTGTATGATTTTAAGCACGCTGTTTACTTTGCTATAAATGATTTTCTGACCAGTCAACAGTTGCTGTCCGATTTGGATGTTGACACTGCTCTTGAATTTTTTATCGTGCAGTTTATGATGCCATAGCTCTCTATGTTCCATTTAAGGTATCTAGAAAATATAATTTTTCCGTATGGTTTTCTGGTGAGGTATAAAGAAAGATTATTCTGAAAAGGACGATCCATAGACAATATCAGTTATTTAGTAGAAGCAGTGATTACTTACATTTTTGTCAATTACGTAATGGGTGTAAGGTGATGAGTGAAAACTATGTTTTAAATTTTGAGCCTAACAATAATAATAATCCTACGGCTTTTTGGAGGTTTGTGAATAATCAGAGACTACTTACCGAGTTGCCAAGTAGTGTGCATTTTGGTGATCAGACTGAACAGAGTGTACAAGATATATCCAATTTGTGTGGCTCATTTTTTTCAACAGTGTAGAGGCAGGACAATGACACCCAGATTCATAGATTTGCCAGGGATTTTTCTTATGACACATTTCGAAACCTATATTGTTGCCTAGTTCGACCTATTTTGGAATATGGCTCGATTATAGGGTCAGCCTATTATGAAGTTACATCATGTTAATTGAGGCTGTTGAAAACAAATTTTTGTGGATGTGTGCATCTTTGCATCGATAGATCACAATATAAATATTGGGAGTTGAGAGGTCAGTTGAATTTGCAGTCACTACAAAACAGAAGAGTTATAACCGACTTGTGTTTTTTGTCCCGTTTGTTGTCGAGCAAAGTAGTTTGTTCCGAATTACTTAGTCTACTGTTTTTTAATGTTTTTTGGCAGACTCGAGTCAGTAGAGTATTTTATACACCCCATCATTCTACCAACTATGGGCAGAATGATGTGACTAGATTAGTGAGGTATGCCAATTGGTGTGCGGCAATGGTGGACGTTTTTGGCGATGGTGCAGATTATATAAAGCCTCGTTTAAATAGGTTGTTGTGAGGGAGTTTTTCTTGTCTTTTTTTGTGTTATACAAAATGGTGGTCTCTTGTAGTTGTCTGATATGTATTTTTATTTTGTTCTGTATTATTGTTAGATTGTAGTGTTGTTCTAGATTATAGATTATACATTATTTAAACTTATGTAAAATGGGGTTACCGGTATGTGAATAAATAATTAGACCAGGTGTTAATATAATTTTGATATAAATGCAGCTAATTAATTAAGTCGGCCGTAAAAGTGCAGCATTTCACTCTGTACATATTTTATAAAAATTTGTATATCTTTAACTGCTTATTATTGTTTATTATGTTCTGCTAATGCTGTAATAGCCTAGAATATGCGAGTTTTTCGAGTTTGCTTTAAAATTAGTATCAATAATTCATATATGAATATATAGCATAATTTGTTTACAAATGGTACAAGGTGTTTTACAAATAGACTTCTACTTCTTTATCCAAACACACAATTTAGTTACAAATTTTTACTTTCGTCCTACAAATGTATGATTTCTTTGAAGGCAGTTTCAAAGTAGATTTAGATTAAAGAATTATTATGCAAGTATTATAAATTTCATAATTTTCTAGTGTTTTGTTGCAAATACCACCCACCTGACTAGTTTGACATCAACATTGACAACGAAATTAAACGCTGCCCTTAAAGCACAGGAACTTCTCATGAAGAAAGTGAAAATCAAAAGTTTGAAAGATCTGAAGAATTCAGCTACTGAAAATATTTTGAATGCTAAAAGACTAAAAGAAGCTATAGAACCCATATGTGAGAAGATAAGTGCAAGATGTTTGCCATTGCATGTTGATTCCACACACTGTTTAGCTGTTTCGAAGGGACTATTGTGTCTCGTATTGTCAATGGATCATTCCAGCAGCTCTGACATGCTTTTACTTTCGTTCAAGGTAAGGGAACATTTATTTCGTGTGCTATTTAGTGAATTTTTATTTTTAAAAAATTCACTAATAGAGAAATCTCCGAAAATTACAAAGCTATTTTGATGAAATTTGGTGGTTATGTTGCCTTGGGAAAGACCTTACTACTACCAAAATTCAACTCTCTAGGTTTATAGAAAATTAAGTTATTCAAATTTGAAGCATTTAATGAAAATTCACTACCATAACGCACTTGCTGCGTCCCAAACTTTTTTGTGTTACCTCAACTTCTACTTTAATTCTATACGTTTATAGGTTATGTCTAGACTTGTCACAGTAGCCAAAGTGAGACTAGGGCAATTAATGAATCAAGACCAGTTGATAAAGCTGGTCAAACTTTGCTTAGCTACAAAGATACCATGGGCACCTCACGCTTTAGCCTGTCTGCTTCAAGATGTCCTAGATCTGTCGGCTCCTCTTACTGAAGAAACAGAAATGGAAACAGATACTGCAGCTTCAACCAGTTGGGCAGCCAATGGTAAACTTACTTAATTATTTTTTACATTTAACTTTTGCTTCTGTGGCATATGTGATATGAGCTTTAATTATTTCATATTTTTTCTTTAGACCTAATATCAGATGTTGAGAGCCTGTGTGAATCATTTTCAATTGATGAAACCCTGTTGGTTGAACCGATAAACAAACCAGGTAAAACTGCGTCTAATAATAATCAATTACCATCAGTTTATGAGTCAGACGATTCTGAAATTGAAGATCTAATAGTGGACGATTTTGATAAAAAAACTCAACCAAAGAAAACTATCAAGGTATCCTCGAATTCTGGTCAAGGAATTTCAGCTGCGATAGATTCAAGATTGGAAATGGGAGTGGATGCATCTGCAGAAATAATGTTAAGGAAACTTGTGACGAAAAATAATCAGACACTCCTACAGAATATTGGCAATCTTAGCATGCATCCGGAGAGTGAAGAGATCCCAACACCTTGGCCATTTCTGATACTACCTCTTCCACCAGAGACAAATGCCAGTAACAATAAAATGTTGACTGTGTGCTTTGAGACTCTGTTCAAGACACTGCCATTTGAAAACACAACGAACATTGAACATATATTACAGCTGTGGCTGACTTTGAATAGTACTTCAAAGGACCAGAAATTTGATCCATCAGCAAGCCCCCAAATAGTTTTAGGTTCAGATGCTGTTTACGATATGATATCAGCAATAGCATGGACGCCAGGTCTTTCTTTGAGCACTTGGTGTATCGCTCTTCAAGTTCTAACTTTGGTCTGCAATTCTAATGTTAATAATGCGAATAGCAGTCAGTGGTCAGATGTTTCCGGTATGGCAGCTTGTATTGTGAATCATCCTGATTTTGTACAGTTCTTCTTGAAACTGCTTTCTGGAACGGGATTGGTGTTTACGGACAAAGGATTGGTAAGTTCCATGCATTTAGTTATCCACTTGCAATGTATTTTAACACAAATGTTAGTTCTGCAGAACAAATTTACTATTAGTAGAGGTGTGCGAAGCTTCGAAATTTGGAACCGAACCTTCGGCTCAAAAATTGTACATGCTGGGTGATGTTAAATCCGGATAATTAAAGCACATCAAATCCGAGTTATGATATCCATAATGAAATGAAAACTCAGTCTGCATTACTGAGGAGTCTGGATTTCCGCAGATCTGAAATTTTATTGTAGCTACATTTTGTATTTAAGAAAATGATATATATGAACATTGAAAAATTTGGGTTAGTTCGATGTTCGATTTTGAATTTTTAAGAAGTTCGAGTGGGAACGTTAGACATGCTATTTCCGTGGTTCGAAGTTCAAAACAACATATTTGCTTCAGTTCGTTCATAGTTCGATTCGAAAAAAACATGGGTTCGCCCACCTCTAACGATTAGTAAACATATCAACGAACTATAAATGTGATCTGTAATATGTCCCATTCCACTTGTCATTCTGTTTTGCATATTATAATCATCGCAGCCAGTATCATTTAGAGAACTTTATTTATTTTATAAGTAAAACAAATGTCTTACAAGTAATGGACCGACATTATGTTTCAATAATCAAAGTAATACTTCTACATACAAATATAATTGTTTGAATCAGTCATACACATTGTTTCCTAAATACATTTGAAACTTCAAGGGGTTATTTTAAGAAAGAAACTTACAACCGTAAGTCTATAAATGCTTTCCGGCTCATAAAGACCTGTGATATTAGATTAAGTTTTTGAACATTTTACTTCCACATCGTCACAACATGCGGAAGTATCATATCGGCGACAAAAATTTCAAAAAAAAATTTTCGTTTGAACGTAAACAGTGCCAAAACATATAGAAAACATGATTTGGGACCGATTTTTTTTTGTCTGTATGTCTGTCTGTTTGTAGCTACGATAACTTTAGAACGAATTGCGATATCATCTTCAGATTTGGCATACAGTTAGCACCCGACAAACAAACGGTTCGGCATGTTTTTTTGTAAAATCAGTTTAGTGGGTAGTGGATGAATGGGGGGGTGATTTGGTGAAAATTGACATTTCTTTAGTTATTATAACCTTTTAGGGTTTATTTATTAGAAAACTTTTAATTTCATCAAACATCTGGTATTCTGTGCTGAAATTAAATTAGGGGTTGCATGCGCGGGGGTGGAATATTGTTGACAAAAGTTTCGATTTTTGTTTTGTTTGTTAAAATCGCGTGAAAAATCTCAAAACATAGAAAACTTGATTCTGGAATGAAAATTTTTTTGTCAGTTGGTCTGTCGGCATGTCTGTTATTAGGCGCAATAACTTTCGAACGAATTGGGATATCCTCTTCAAATTTAATATCCAGTTAGCACCCGACAAAGGAACGCTTCAAATTGTTTTTGGGTAGAATCGCTTCAGTGGGTAGGGATAAATAAGGGGTGATTTGGTAAAAATTGACATTTTTTCCAATAAAACTCTAGTAATATAACGTTTCAAAAGTTTATGGGTACAGGAATACAAATATTTTCTTTGTGGTCAAGTAATGGGGCCCTAAATTCATTCCATGAGAATGTCTTTCTGAAGAGAATAAATTATCACAGCTATGTGGAAGTTATGATTCAATTTGCAGCACTATTTTTTAATGCTCTAACTGAGATTGGAGGTGTCTTAAGGTAATCTAAATACTAGAGGTGTGCGAAGCTTCGAAATTCCGAACCGAATCCGAACTCGAACCGAACCTTCGGTTCGAAAATATGTTCGCACTAGCGATGTTGAAATAGTTCGAAATATGTTATTCTTCAAAATAGTTCAAAGTTCGTTGCTCAAAAATACTTCGAAATTTAACTTTACAGGCATTGAATGTTGCCAAAAGTAGCGAAGTTGCGGCCCCTTTAACGCGGTAGGGCGCTTTAAACTCATTGAGTCGATAGCGTAGTTTCAGGAGATTTCACTCATGCATATTTTTGAAAGTAGATGGGACACATTGAGACACGACGAAGCCCTTTAGCAGTCACAGAATTACTTTTCTTGTATATCCTAGCCTCCCACCACCTATTTCAGTAACAACATTATGATGGCAGTGTTCAAAGGCGATCGGTAACGTAAATGTTCAGAATTTGAGGATAATTACAGATTGCCTTTGGAAAACACTGGTTTCAACATTCTTTATTACACAGTGAGTCAAAACAGTGAAATATTCACAATCAGGAGACAGTTCAAACTTGTAAGTAGTTATTTTATACCTATCATGCTCACTTTGAACCCTCCCAATCTGTTTGCTAAAACTGCCTAGCCAATACCAAACAACAACATATTTATAATTGAGCTTATCTATAGATCTAGAAATCTAAAAAAGTTTCAAATATTTTGTGTTTTTGATTAAACGTTGCCCCATCTCCACAACGATCAGAACCGGAAGGCATTTTCACCCAATCAACCTGCAAATTTATTGAATCCTTCCTTTTTGTAAAAAGAGTTGGAATCTTTTACATATCAAATATTGTATGTTACAATATTCCAGTATTTAGGGAAATGATATATGAGCACTGAAGAATTTTTGGTAGTTCGATGTTCGATTTTGAATTTCTAAGAAGTTCGAAGTTCGACTGTGAACCTTAGACATACTATTTCAGAGGTTCGAAGTTCTAGGCAACATATTTGCTTGGGTTTGTTCATAGTTCGGTTCGAACAAAACATGGGTTCGCACACCTCTACTAAATACTAGAACTTTATTTTAAAGGATACATTAAGAACCTCAAACTTTTTTGGTCCAGCTTCTTATCAATTGAATCACTTTAAAAAGTTATTTTTATTTTTGGATGGCTCCATAAAGCAACAGGTTTTGAGAAAAATTATTGTTAAGTTTTAACTAAAAGTTAACAGTTAATAAAGCGTTGAGCTTGTACACTTTTACTAGAGGTGTGCGAAGCTTCGAAATTCCGAACCCGAACTCGAACCGAAGCTTCGGTTCGAAAATATGTTCGCACAAGCGATGTTGAAGTAGTTCGAAGTTCGAAATATGTAATTCTTCAAAATAGTTCGAAGTTCGTTGCTCAAAAATACTTTGAAATTTCACTTTACAGGCAGTGAATGTTGCCAAAGGTAGCGAAGTTGCGGCACCTTTAACTCGGTCGTGGCGCTTTAAACTCGTTATCGGTCTCATTGAGTCGATAGCATAATTTCAGGAGATTTCACTCATGCATATTTTTGACAGTAGATGGGACACATTGAGACACGACGGAGCCCTTTAACCATCACAAAATTATTTTTCTTGTATACGCTAGCCTCCCAACACTTATTTCAGTAACAACATTATGATGCCGGTGTTCGAAGATTGTCTTTGGAAAACACTGGTTTCAACATGCTTTATTTCACAGTGAGCCAAAACAGTTCAATATTCAGGAGACATTTCAAACTTATAAGTGGTTATTTTATACCTATCATGCTCACTTTGAACCATCTCAATCTGTTTGCTAAAACTGCTTAGCCAATACCAAACAACAACATATTTATAATTGAGCTTATCTATAGATTTAGAAATCTAAAAAAGTTTAAAATGTTTTTGGTTTTTGTGTTTTTGATTTAACGTTGACCCATCTCTACAACGATCAGCACCGGAAGGCATTTTCACCAAATCAACCTGCAAATTTGTCAAACCCTTCCTTTTTGTAAAAAGAGTGGGAATCTTTTACATAGCAAATATTGTATGTTACACTATTCCTAAATTTTGTATTTAAGGAAATGATATATGAACACTGAAAAATTTTGGGTAGTTCGATGTTCGATTTTGAATTTCTAATAAGTTCGAAGTTCGACTGTGAACCTTAGACATACTATTTCAGAGGTTCGAAGTTCGAGGAAACATATTTGCTTGGGTTCGCTCATAGTTCGGTTCGAACAAAACATGGGTTCGCACACCTCTAACTTTTACCATTAAGTAACTAAAGTTTTGTTTGATGCTGAAGTTATAAAAAATATATATTATGTAAAAAGTGTTCACAGTATAATTCTCCAAATAATAAATTTTAAAGTTTGTATATTTTGTTATATATGAAAATTCTTTGTTCCAGGCTGGCCCAACACTCTGTAAAGCGCTCCATGATTTTCTTGTTCGCTTGTTGATGAGAAGTGATGTAGTCAGCCCGGCCAGTAAACTGGGGGCACATTTGAAGACATTGTTGTTAGACATCGTTTGTCAGCTGGTTCAACCTTCGGGGCCAATATCATCTAGACAGGGTTCGATGGATGCTCAGTGTAAATTATTACAATCCATGTACTATCTAGATTATTCTAATGCCGATCTCAGTATAGCCATGAGTATTTTAGAATATACTGGTAAGTATAAAGAATTTCTTTTGTTTTTCATTTCTTCTCTTAAAATTTGATAGACAGTTGTAAAATATCTCAAAGCAAAGTTAAAACAAAGAAGTGCTGAAAATATAAAACAATAGTTGACATTTAAAAAGAAAGTGTTTTGATTTTTCTAGACTTGTCTTACTTTAATATATATATATCTTTTTAATTTGTTAAAATGGATATATTGTAATGGGGTGACATCAAAAAGAATTGCATGGAAATCTGTTTCAGAATGTTTTGAAATGAAAAACTACAAAATCAAAACATCATTGGTGTATGTGTATCTGTGCCTGTTTGTGTGGGTGTGTATGTAAAACAATTTGTCGACACTCTTTGAGCAGCCCTTTGTGTAGTATCTTTCAAAGGTTTTTCAATGCCGGTTTTTGCCCCTCACTCTGGAAGTTGTCTACTCTGATCCCCATTGACAAATCAGATGATAAGACACAAGTTGTCAATTATAGAGGTGTTTCAATTGAACCTGTAATACCGAAACTATTTGAATCTATCATTGCGGATGAGATTTCCAATACCTTAAAACATAGTATTGTTGGAGAGCAGCATGGTTTCTGTAGTGGAAGGTCAACAGTCACTAATCTCGTCATTTTTCAATCTTACGTGACGGATGCATTGGAGGCTGGTAAATAAGTTGATGTTGTATATACTGATGTATCAAAGACTTTTGACAGTGTGTGCCATACCCTTCTTCTCCAGAAATTGTTTGCAATGGGCATCTGTGGTTGTTATCTTTTGTGGATTCGATCTTACCTGTCTGACAGAAATCAATTTGTTAGCATTAGTGGTGCTCTATCAGATGAGGTCCTCGTCTTGTCTGGGGTACCACAGGGATCACATATAGGTCCCGTTCTCTTCAATCTTTTTATTAATGATGTTGTGAGTTGTTTTGAGTCATCGAAATGTTTATTGTATGCAGATGACTTGAAGTTTTTTTCGGAAGTTGTCCATGGTGTCAACACTTTGCAACATGATCTCGACAACTTGACTCGCTGGTGCAGTTCAAACTTGTTGTCGCTTAATGTGGGTAAATGTAAGGTTGTGAGCTATTTTAGGGGTCAGAATCGGATTGTTCATAGCTATACCATTTATAACACAGTGTTGGACTTTTCGGGTTTGTTAAAAGACACACTAAATATATGACTGACACAACGGCAATTACTAGTTTGTATACATCCTTGGTTGAAGTAATATTGAGTATTGTTGTGTCGTATGGTTTCCATCCTATGCTTGCCACATTAATCGTATTGAAAGGGTACAAAACAAATTTGTTAAGTACCTTCTTTATAAGCATCACTTTCCTTGCCAAGATATTGGGTGTGATGTCAGATTGCTTCTTTGTGGTATCGTCAGCCTCAAAGCCCGACATGAGTATCTTTCATTGATGTTTATATATATACATATATATATATATATATATATATATATATATATATATATATATATATATATATATATATATATATATATATATATATATATATATATATATATATATATATATATATATATATATATATATATATATATATATATATATATATATATATATATATATATATATATATATATATATATATATATATATATATATATATATATATATATATATATATATATATATATATATATATATATATATATATATAATTAATGGTCTCATTGACTGTAATGATCTGCTTAAGTTGGTCCTTTTCCATGTTCCACCACGCTCAACTCGCCAACAGCAACTTTTTTTTGAGCGAACACAGGACCAACTATGGACGTAACAGTTTCATGGACAGATTGTTGCATAATTATAATGCTAATTTTTCTAATTGTGATATCTTTTATATTGCTATGTCTAGGATGAAAACTGTCTTAAGACAGTGATTTTGTTACTTTGAGTTATCTTTAATTTTTTTAATTTTTAAGTACCATTTGGAATTGTTGTAGGTTGTAGGTGCAAATTTGAATAAATAAATAAATTTTATCAACATGATAACTTTTGATAAACCTTGAGATAATGACTTGGTTTTTTGGTATTTACAATCCTTTGCAGTGTAAAACAAAGTGAGAAGAAAACATGCCAGATTGAAATAGTGCAAAATGAAACTTTTTCCTGAGTTGTTTTCAAAACATGTTACTTCATTCAATTACAGATTGGTACAGCAGTAACAAGTTCAAAATTAATTATGAAAGGACAAAATTCATGTTGTTTACAACTAAATAACTACGGGATCTCAGTGGCTATTCATCAAGTGAAAGATAAGCAGAAAACTGCATGGAAGATTATAAAGGATGAAACACAAGACAAATGTAAACGGTTGCCTTCATTCACACCAGAAACGTGTAATACTCATTTTGATAATATAAGAAAAACATTTTTGGACAAATAAACGGGAATAATTTAGTATCACAATCATATATTAGCAGCAAAAATATAAATACAGTAAATCCATTTTATCTGCGGGAGGTGACATCACTGGAAGTTTGGAGAGCAGTATGTGCCTTGAAAGTTAAAATAATGCCAGACTGTTATGGAATAGATGTAAAAAATTTAAAGACATTTATTGACAACATACTAGATCAATAACATTTTTAATAAATAAATGTCTACAGTCTGGCATGTTCCCAGAAGAACTTGAGAAAGCAGATTTAATTATTATAAGGGTGGCGATGTTGATTTGTTAGATAATTTCAGACCTATTTCTTTTCGCCAGCACTGTCAAAAATATTTGAGTACATAGTAAAGCAACAGCTTCAAGGATATTTGGAAGCAAACGTTCTCTCAATGAGGCACTTCATGGCATTCGAGGTGGTAAATCGACAGTCACAGCACTGGTAAATACAACAAATAAATTAAGCGAAGCACTAGACTTTGGTAATATGGCACAATGCATATATTGTGATTTACATAAGGCATTTGACACAGTATCACATAAAATATTGCTAGCCAAATTAGTACACTATTGGTTTAGGTGTTTGCCACTGAAGTTGATGAAGTTGTACCTTACCAACTGCTACCAAAGAGTGAAGCTAAATGAACAGTACTCCAGCTGGCGGCCACAGACATGCAGTATACGTTAGGGTTCGCTATTGGGGCCTCTCCTATTCATTGTATATACAAATGATCCTTCAGAAGGTGTTTCATCTGACACAGTGTCTCTCTATGCGGACGATGCCTGATTTGTTAACATTGGTAAAAATGAAGTGGAATTTAATTTAAGAAGTATCACTATGTCAGAAGCCGGAGAATGATTAAGAAATAATAACCTGAAACTGACTGTAAGTGAAACAAGGCTTGAATATCAGCTATCACCCCTGTCCCCAGTGGGTCCGGGGACTAACTAAAAGAATAGGCCCAAGGTAACTTCTGCCTGTCGTAATAGGCGACTAATCGGAGTCAAACACTGGCGGGGTCTTGTTCAGGTGGGCCTAGAGGGAGCCAGATATCTCTGGGGAGTGATGTGCACCCGGATTTTGAGGCCTCCACTCTGGACTTAGGACAATTGACCTTGCATGGTTGTTACTTGTGAGCGGGGTTCCAGATGATACCGCGTTGGGTTGAGTGCTGGCAGGTGTTGTGTATCCACACAACCCGGAGGGGGTTGAAATCTTTGATGAGTGGTATACACCCAGAGTTTGAGGCCCCACGGTGTGCTTGGAAACAGAGGGACGGCTTCGCTTGGGCGATGCTCAGGAGCAGGACTCAATGGGATGTCGCCTTGAGTCTAGCACTGGTGGGTGTCGAGTCTAAACGAACCCGGGGGAGAGCTGAGATCTTTAGGGGTAAATTACAGCTAGAGATTGAGGCCTCTTCTGTGAGCTTTAAAACGGGCAAACGACCTCACTTGGATGCTGCTCGGATGCGGGACTTTATGATACACTGCCTCAAGTCAAACACTGGTCCATACGAACTTGGGGAGAGGTTATCTCTCTTTGAGCTTTGAAACGGGCAAGCGACTTCGCTCAGATGGAAGCACATCTGTGAAACAAAGTTTCACCTCGCAAATATCGTCTCCTGCCGCAAGCTCAATTTGTTGGGTGAAATTGAAGCAAACGCTGGCCGGTATCAGGTCTGGACGAACCCGGAGCGAGGTTGAGATCTCTAGGGGTGAATTACACCTGGAGACTTAGGCCTACTCTCTGAGCTTTAAAACAGGCTAACAACCCCGCTTGGATGCTGCTCGAGGGCAGGACTTCATGATACCGCCTCAAGTCAATGAAACACTGGTGGAGGTCTGGTAGAGGTAAGGCTCGAGGGAGGCGGATATCTCAGGGGAGTAATATGCACCCGGATTTTGACCCCTCACCGTGGGCTTAGAAATGGACCATTGGCCTCGCTCGGTTGTTACTCGGAAGCAGGGTTCCAGATATGATACCACCCTGAGTTAAGCGCTGGCGTGTGCCGTGTGTCCAGACGACCCGGAAGGGGCTGTGATCTCTGATGAGTGGTATATACCCGGACTTTGGGGTCCCCACTGTGTGCTACGAAACGGACAGACGGCCTCGCTTGAGTGATGTTCGGGAGCAGGACTCGATGGGATGTTGCTTTGAGTCTTAACACTGTTGAGTGTCAGGTTTAGGCGTGGGGGGGGGGGGGTGTTTGGAGCTGAGATCTTTGGGGGTGGATTACAACTGGAGATTGGATGCTTCTCGGGACTTCATGATATCGCCCCGAGGCAAACACTGACAGATGTCGGGTCCAGAAGAACTCGGACAGAGGTTATCTCTCTCTTTGAGCTTCGAAACGGGCAAGCGACTTAACTCAGATGGTAGTACACCTGCCAAACAAACTTTCACCCTCAAGAAAAGATCGACTCCTGCAGGGAGCTGGAATTGATGGGTGAAATTTAAATAATTAGACGTGAGCCACAATAGACCTAAGGTTGCGGTGGATGGACTGGAATAGCCCACTTACAATAAATCTAATCCAATCTAATATAATCAGCTATCACCAACTAGCAAAGACAACAGCAATCTGAAAGTTCTTTGCATGTATATACACTCAGATTTTTTCTGGCCCATAGCACATTAGCATCGTGTCTGTATCTATTTAGGCGTTTGATGATCATTAATAATTACCAGACAGTTGACAGCTTATCATGCATGTTTTAAAATATGCTTGAAATTTCTACCTATGGTATCCTAATATGGGGAAGTAGTCTTAAAGTGTCTTGAGATATTCCTCCAATAAAAAGCTGCAGTAAGAGAAATCTGTTCAGTAGCCAGCCACACAAATTGAATAACCTTATTCAATAAAACGGACATACTTACGATCTTTTCAGCATATATTTTAGAAGGTGCCTTTATATACCTCTCAACATCAAGATTGTTACAAAAAATTGGTGATTACCACAAATATGGCACTCAAGGCACAAGGACATATCCATCCTGTACCATAGAAGTAAAAGAGCTGAGACAGGTAAATTACTGGGGTATCAAGTTCTTTAATAAAATCCCACATAAAATAAGATTTAAAAGAATAAACCACAATTTAAGAAGGATGTGAACAACACTCCCCTGAAATATCCATTTTATTGAGTAAATTAATACCTCAATATGGATATTGCGTAGATTGAATACAGCTACTGGAGACACCTTGATATGCCTTTTTTATATTTTATGTTTTAGCCATATCTGCTTTTATTTGCTTGTCATTTACTTACATTATATTGACATGTGTTTATTTTATTTGTTTATTTCATAATTTTATATATTTAGTATCTATTTGTATTAGTTTTTGTTGTAGAAGTGGAGGACAAGACTGTAATTTTTCTCAAAAATAAATATTATTATTATTATTATATTTATAATGGAAACTTATTCAAAAAGTGTTGACGTGGTTATTGTTAACTTGTGATTTTGTTTCAGGTAACTTGGTCCATTCTTATATTGTAAATGTAGATAGAATTAAGTGTGTAAATATTGGTGAAAAACACACTGTTACAACTAGCACTTTTAGTACATTTAGTGACATATTCGCCAGTGTTTTGTGTTCAGATTCTAATAAACAAGATAGGCCAGTCTCGGGAGATGTTTTGCTCATAGCTCTTTTGAAGTTGGTCGGCAAGCTAGTACAGACTCCATTTCCAAACGAAGCTGATCAATCTGTAAGTATATTTTTGTATTTTTACTTCTATATAAAATTAACTGTTATAGTTTAGTCCTGTTATAATATACAGGCTTTTGGCTGTGAACATATTGACAATTCTATTTAATTCGTTGAGTTTTCTGTTGGTATTTTTACTTGGCATTCCGTTTATGATTGCACTAGGTATACAGGCTGGTCCGTAATGAATAGGCCATAGAGTAACTGTACATTTTGGACTTGAAGATAATACGATTCCGCCAAATATGCCTTAGTAAAATGTTGTTCGTTTAAGAGATACAGGGTGTTAAATATTGATTTTAAGTTTGACATTTATTCCATGATTTGAACAGGTTTAAAAAAAAATGAAAACTCTGGATGGTAGGAAATTCGAATCTAAACTTAGTTTTTGGGTTGGTTGTAGAGGGCGCTAGTTAGAAATTGTTTATCATAGCTTTTTTATTATGCAAAACTCTTATGATTTTGAGTGAAAATGCAGACAAACTGATTATTTTTAAGGAACAAAGGTATACTTGTTTGATATTAATAAAACACTCCCATGTTGAGATATTCACACTTTAATCATTCAATGCACGTGAACTTTCTGATCACTGCCAATATTATTTCCTTGCAAATCTGAGACATGACTGTATATTCTTCTTGATCTTCACCATAAAATTCATTGTCATCTTCAGATGAGATGATGCAAGCACCCTCACCACAGTTATTTAAAACATATTTGATGTTACGTGTGAGAGAAACTACTTCGTAATAAATGTTTCACTGACGTTTGCGGGCAATAAAGGCTGGTTCACAACAGCATAATACTGTTTTAAACTGCTGTTTTTGCCTGTTTGACTCCTCACCTTCCTGTAAAATATTGTAGAATGTAAAGTGTTGTTTTTGATTAAGTGACTTCTTTTTATCGAAGTATGACATTATTATTGGATAACACACCTTACACTCTACTAGACTTGCATAACATCGATTCGCATGCAATTGTAATGGAACAATAATCTTTTTATCAATCAGTGGTACTGTAAGGTGAAAAATACTTTACAGTGAATTTGAAAGGTTACTACTACAGTATAGTATCTACAATTAGTAACAGTACCTTCTTTAGGTAGCTGAAACGTGACTGCCACCCAAATACATATATCAAGTAGTTTAGCTGATATATTAAGAGGCCCGCAACATCGTATAGATTCGCCAGCTGTTACGATGGAACAATCATCCTTTATAAATCAGTGGGACTGTACTCTGAAAAATACCTTAGTGTATTTGAAAGGTTACTACTACCTTTTAGTAGCCACAATCAGTAACATTTACTTCTTTAGGTAGCAGAAACGTGACTGCCACTAGAATATATCACCAAGAAGTTCCACAACTATTAGGTGTTATATAAAGAGGCCGGCAACGTCGCTGCAACTATTGATGCTACTTCAAAGTGGCTGCAACTTTGATGTAACATTTCAGTAACATAAGATAGTTTCAGCTACTGTTGTTTGCTACCGTCCAGTTCCCGGAACTTTTAAGTAACTATGAGTAACAACGACGTTCCTAATACCTTGAAAGCAGCTAAGAAGTTGCATAACTCTAAAAGTAGTTATCAGCAGTGAATATTACGTAATTGTTAATGTGTAATATAAGTTATTTGCACCACCGAGTCTTAGAATTAATAGCGATTACATAATAACTACTCTTTTCCAGTTCAGGTATCAGTTGTCATCACTTTGGCGCTAGTTTGGGAGGGAGCAGTTTCACCATCACTATCCTTGAACCAGAATTCTTTTATTTCTGAAGGGAGGGTGGTGCTCTTTAACATGCCCAACATTATATGGTACCCGGGACCGACGGCTTAATGCCCCTCCGAAGGGCATAAAGTGCAGACATTCAACTTGCCGAAACACAATGCCACAACCTCGGTTGATGTTAATTTACAATATGTACTGAAAAATAATTTGAGCTTCTACTGGGAATCAAATCCATTACCCTCGGGTTCCGGGACACACATTCTTACTTGGGCCCAAGTTGACAATAATGTTTTTAGATGCCTTTTGTTCAAAAACATCTATTGCCTATTTTTGCAAATAATAAGTACTGGTCCACTATTTCTCCAAATACTATTAAATTATACAATCATCTAAAGCTTATGAAAACCAAGTAACATGTAAGTCATGACTGTATTGATACAAACGGAAACGAGTAAATAATGGTCAGTATCGAGGAGTTCATGAAAAAAGTTTGTGAGCGTATGAGTAAATTCTCGGGGTAAAAAAAAATGAAAAAATTCATACAATCAATTGGTATGTGTGTGTTTCCGCGACTATGGCTAATCACCGACTCCAGGGAGCAGTTTCCTGGAAATTTTGCCTAACCCCTATCTTTCTGTAAGGAGGGTAGGGATCTTTAACATGCCCAACATCGCATAGACACAGGACCGACGACTTTGTGCCCCCTCCGATGGGCGGAATGTGCAGACATTCAGCTTGCTCAAATACAATGCCACAGTCACTTGATGTTAATGTTACAGTATATACTAAAAAAGTGAAAGGAGAACCCTGGGATTGAACCCATACCCTTCGGTTCAGAGGCACACGTTCTTACCAATGAACCACAAAGGGTCTTCAATTAGTATATGACGTGATTATTAAATTTCTTTTATCAATTTAATAAAGCATATTTAATCACAAATATAAATGACACTATGTATAACTTTCACCTTTACACTTTGTGGTGTACTACACCACCATATGCTTTCAATTATTAAATTATTTTACAGTATAAAGAATACTTTGACCGCTTTTTTATGTGGAGTTTTCTATTGTTTAATGTTAACTGTTACTTTGCACCTTTAACATACTTCCAGTTGTATTTCTTTTTTATTGTAAAGGTACCTAATATTTTGATTAATATTACGATTAATGCCAAGAAGTTGATGATTACTGATTATTTACAAATAGTTGTGTGTATTTTTCATAAACAAACTGACACAGGGAGTGAAGATGGCAACTGTGATGAGCTCTGATAAGCACAATTTGAAGTACCTGTTTCGTCACAGTGCAGTTTTTAGACCTGACGATTGTTTTGCCAACAAAGTTAGCATCATCGGAGGGATGAATAAACTAAGCAAAAGAAACTAAAACTCCTATTTGTATGTTAGTTGTCAAGCAGTTGTGAACAGTGTGCTCTACGAAGGTATACAGACAGCCCCCACTGCTGAGTCTTAAATCCCTCTAATTAGAATTGCATACCTGCTTTTGTAAAATTGAGTGTCGTGATCAAATATTCCTTCTAAGAAGGGACGCTGATCATTAAGATAACAGTTGGAACAAGGACTACATAGAACCGGGCCTTCTCTATTCATCGAAACATTTTTGATCAAATTTCTAATATATATATATATATATATATATATATATATATATATATATATATATATATATATATATATATATATATATATATATATATATATATACTTTATTGACTGAAATTACACAATACGTCTATACAGTAAGTCCATTATGACTTGTGTAATATAAAGTGACATAATTTAAACAGTTTATTCTAAAAATACTTGACACTGCATTATCCAAATATGACATACTTCGAATTTTGACAAACCATTTTAAATAAACTTTTTATACCATTTTTTCTTTCATCTTACATTTCCAATCACTGCCTTCATTTACTACTATTCTTTACACATCCATCATTACTTTCCCATCATCATTCTTCATTCACTTTCCATGTTTATACCAAATTTATAAAATTTTATACAAAACCGAACTGCTTCATTCTGACAATTTACTTTCGTAAACATCTAACTGTTACAACTGTCTGACATTTTCTGTATCTACATGATTATTATCCCAAATATACTGAGCAATACATGATATATCAATAGTGTCATATCTAAGTTGCACTAAATGTTTTTCAAATCTAGTTTCAATTTTTTTTTTTTTTTTTTGAGTGTCCAACATATTTAAGTTCACAATCCTTACAACCTATGTTATAGCTTCCCGGCTTTTCTGTGATTTTATCTTTATCCTTTGGGTTACCTAGCAAATTTTTTAATGTATTTTATGTAGAAAGTGTTAGTTGTAAATTGACTTTCTTAAAAATGTATTAAAACCTCTCGTAATTCACGGATCAAAATGGTAAGTGGACAATAGTTTTGTCTGGTTTATCTTTTCTGAAAGTCAGAGATTACGCTAACATTTTCTTTGTTTTATGTTTGTCCACTAAGCAGGCAGAGTAAGCATTATACTTAGCTACTTTTTTAATATCTTCAAGTCCCCTGTTGCATCTTTCTTTATTTAAGGGAAACTGTATTAATCTATGAACCAGAAAATTGAATTGTTGTTTTTTCGTGGAAAACTATGGCGTGAGTCAATCGAAATGTAACTGACAGTAGTGGTTTCCTTTCTGTGGATGTCAAATTCCAAAGTGTCTCTATTTTTGATGACTAATACATCAAAAATACTTTTTCTTGAATTGTGATGAATTGGGTTCTCCAAATTGTACTTATCAAACTGATACATTTTCAATTGATCTCTGATTAGTGATAATCACAAGTAACTGAAATATGAGGAGCTGTTTTTTGTCTGTAAATGAAGGTCGGATTGCATTATATCAAAAATATTTTAATTCTAAAAAAAATATTAAATCACATATGATATTATAAGTTGATTATTAGTCACCAAACATACTAAGGCTTTTATCATATAATTTAGGAAGCAATGGACACTGACTGGGTTCCACCTCCTACATCGCAGACAGATGAGAGCAAAGCTGAACAGCAGATACAGCAGGACACATCAAGGACTTCGCCACCAATACCTTGCCTGGCTGATCTAGTACTCCAACACTATCCCAGCGTCATACGTCTCTGTCATTGTCTGGCAGCTTGCAAGTCATCTTCCCTCTGTATGCTAGCCAATGTGTCACAAAAGGTAACCTTTATTTCTAATGTATTAACAGCATATGCATTTTACCATTTTTACAGTGTCTAAAACTTTCTTAGTTTTTATGCTTTTTAAATATCAAACTGTACATGAGTTTTGACTTGAGTTAGTTTAATACTACCCGTAAAGGTTAATTAGAATCCAGTTTTGGTCAATATGATAAAACTGATTTGTTATGTTCCAGACGGCCTTCGCTAACCTCAGCGAACCCAATACTGTTGGTGACGCTGTGTTTCAAGTGCTGGCATCCATTGCGAAGAAGACAACAAAGAGGGAGTTGCTGATGCAACCACTGATAAAATTCTTTTCACAGGCACCACAGCTAAGTGAACCGCTACTGTGGTTTGTGCTCCAGGTGCTTGATACAGAAGAGGCGATCAGGAATTTCTTGAATGCTGGTAATTGCTGTTGGTATTATTTTTCTTAGTCATGTAGAAGGGACATTTAAAGTTTGTTTGGTAATATAATCTTACATTCAATTTAAAAATCCACATAAAATCTGAAACTAAGTTAACACTATATATGCCAGAAAATATTAATTAAAGGGCTGTTTAATTAAAAGAGGGAAAAGTGACTCGAAAATATGATATTTTAATGTGTTTAATGTTACCAGTGTTATGAGTGCAAAGAAATCTACAAGTTAGGAAAATTAAGTGACTGAAATTCTGTTGCTACAGGATTAACACTGTATCTAAAAGACTTTTGGTTGGACAGCTTATCAAAGATGGCTAGCGATGTGAGAATATCAATTGCTGTTCACAAGAAATAGCAAAACTGCAGTCAGATGAAGAAGCATCGATTGCAAGCTTATAAATACAACCCCAAGCAAAAGTTAATACATTTTCAACAGAATGATAAAAAGTCTGGATGCAGCAAGTGCGTTATGATAGCCAATTTTCATTAAAATGTTTTTAATGCAAATATGTATACATGAAAGTAATCAAATTTGGTTAATGGTATAACCTTTATAATAGAAACAATGTATCATATTTCATCAAAATAACTTTATTGTTTGAAAATTTACAAAAAAATTTCGAAAATAAACTTAAAATGTTCTCCAAAAAACTGGCCCGATTTTCTTTGCCAAACTTCTTCAAACAAGATACTCAAAAAGTACACAAGTGGAATGCGTTTAAATTAAATGGAGGCACAAACTTTAACAACAATTTCGTTTAAAGTAGAGGTGTGCAAACCCATGTTTTGTTTGAACTGAACTATGAACGAACCCAAGCAAATATGTTGTCTCGAGCTTCGAACCTTTGAAATAGTATGTCTAAGGTTCACAGTGGAACTTTGTAGAAATTCAAAATCGAACTACCCAAAATTCTTCAGTGTTCATATATCATTTCCTTAAAAACAAAATTTAGGAATATTGTAACATACAATATTTGATGTGTAAAAGATTCCCATTCTTTTTACAAAAAGAAAGAGTTCAACAAATTTGCAGGTTGATTGAATGAAAATGCCTTCCAGTGCTGATCGTTGTGGAGATGGGTCAAGGTTAAATCAAAAATACAAAATCAAAAAATATTTAAAACTTTTTTTAGATTTCTAGATCTATAGATAAGCTCAATTATAAGTATGGTGTTGTTTGGCAGTGGCTAGGCAGTTTCAGCAAACAGATTGAGAAGGTTCAAAGTGAGCATGATAGGTATAAAATAACCACTTAAAATTTGACTGTCTCCTGATTGTGAATATTAAACTGTTTTGGCTCATTGTGAAATAAAGCATGTTGAAACCAGTGTTTACCAAAGGCAATCTGCAATTATCCTCATAAATTCTGAAAATTTACGTTACTCATCGCTTTCGAACAGCACCATAATAATGGTTGTTGCTGACAAAGGTGTTGGGAGGCCAGGATATATAAGCAAATAATTCTGTGATTGCTAAATGGCTCCGTCGTGTCTCAGTGTGTCCCACCAACTGTCAAAATATGCATGAGTGAGATCTCCTAAAATTATGCTATCGACTCAATGAGACCGATAACGAGTTTAAAGCGCTGCTACCAAGTTAACGGGGCTGCAACTTCGTTACCCTTGACAACATTCAATGCCTGTAAAGGTAAATTTTGAAGTGATTTGAGCAACGAAGTTCGAACTATTTTGGATAATTACATATTTCGAACTTCGAACTACCTCAAAATCGTTGTACGGTTCAGAAAAGACTAGCATAACGTAATTGTTCTAATTGCCCGTTTATCTACTCTAGAAGGATCAGAGGAACTGTTATTTGTAGGTACAGATTTGTAATAAATACACATGGTAAAACAATAACAATTTAATGCTACAAAGATACTAATTTAAATACAATGGTGAATGCTGGTGTTGTGACCCAATAATGATACAACAAAACGGTGACTTACAATTGCAGACTGAGACGGGTAGGCTGATAGCTGGGGGCGTCGTCCTCATGGGTGGCCACAGTGATGCACTTGTCTAGTTAACAATGCGGACTCACAAACACGTGGTGCACTTCTGGCTATGGGTCAGTCGCTCGCTGTAAGAGAGGTTCTTGCACGTGAGGCGCACGGACTGCTAAAATGGCCAGGAAACTGTATGGACTGGTGACTAATTATCACCAGGACTTGGTTGGAACCGATCTGATTACGATCTTGACTGGTCGTCGGGCGATGAAAAGGTGATCAAGTGTTGAGCACTCTCGTCGCTGCTTCGCTTGATTGGTGACCTGTCAAAATATACTTGATATGACAGTTCTAATTACACATTTATTTATTTATTTATGGGCCAGGAGCCCATTTTAGATACAAAAGAAAACAAAAATACAATCAAAGCAGTTAATAAAAGCATACAAAATGGTCACAAGCTAGACACTTAACTTACACAGTGACAGTTGTTTTAAGAAAACTGATTTTCTTGTGAAAAAGTTAAGTTCATCAGACAATTTATTGACCAACACTGAGCATCTAATTAAACAAGAGTTATGACTGTAGGTGGTAGGATGAAAAGCGACAAGAAATGAATTCTTTGAATGAGTAACTCTTGGTGGAACAAAGAAGCTGATCATAGAAAATAAGTCAGGACAAGATACCTCAAAGTTAATTATATTATAAAAAAGTTTTAAATCTCTTTGTTTGCGTCGAACATCAAGACGCATGATATTAAAATACGTTAGTAAATCATCGAAACTACTATAATGATGGTGACTTTTGAAAGCAAGATACTTTAAAAACTTGCACTGTACCTGTTCAAGATTGACAGAATGACATGTATAGTAGGGAGACCTTACAGAAGAGGCATATTCAAGATGAGGACGTACAAGAGAAAAATAAATGACAGTTTTGATAACACAACAATTCTGATGACTGGTGACGCTCGATGACAACTGTCACAGTGATACCAATGTTGTACGCCGCTGGTGGCTGCTGTTGCGAACTGTTGCAGGAGTGCCAATGTCATCTCTGCACCTCTAGTTGCCGTGGGGGGCATCAGGGATGACTAAGGATGGACAGGGTGGACTTAGGGAGATTGAGGGTGAGGATTAAACAATATTAGAACACAATAATCGCTAGTGCGAATATATACTCGCACTGGGGTTCTGTTCAAAATTTCGAAGCTTCGCACACCTCTAGTTTAAAGGTTACTTATGATTGGATTAATAAAGTTTCGTGTAGAAAAGAAAAGAGGAAAAATTAGTTCAATATATATATATATATATATATATATATATATATATATATATATATATATATATATATATATATATATATATATATATATATATATATATTGGGTCCGATCCCTGAAGCAAGTAATTAAGAGACACACACACAAGTACACGTGCCAAGATATAATTATTCACAAAAATTGCATGAAAATTTTCAAGCAATTTCTTTTAAGAAAATATGTTTTTTTTTATTGGCTCAAGTAATGTTACATCAAATTTTTTGACGAAAAATCCGATTTTTTTTACAATAGCTCATTATACATTAATTATATTAATTGCCAACATTTTACAAAATTTATTTCTACAAAAACATTAAAAAAAAATGTGTTTGAAGGCAGAAAAAAAATTCAGAAAGAAAACCCAACAATTTTCCAGCAATCTATGTGATTAATTTAAAGCAATAAACGACATACAATTCCATCTAATTTAAAAAAAAAACGTAACAAAAATATTTAAAAATTGGGGAAGTTATAAACCGATTTTCAAATCCTCATGGCCCGATTAAAATCAGACATACCTATGATAAGTCTGAACTAAAATAATAGGCCCAAGGTAAGCCCTGCCTGCCTGTCTTAAGAGGTGACTAACTAATTGTAGTCAAACACTGGCGGGGGTCTGGTCCAGACGAGTCTGAAGGAAGGCAGATATTTCTGGGGAGTTATACACACCCAGATTTTGAGGCCTCTGCTGTGGGCTCGAAATGGACAATTGACCTAGCTTGGTTGTTACTCAGGAGCCGCGTTCCAGATGTTACCGCCTTGGGTTAAGCGCTGGAGTGTGTCAGGTGATCAAAAACCTCAGGGGGAGTTGAGCTCCTTGGGGGAATGGTGCGGAAACTCACAAACGTCAATAGACCTGGGGTCGCAGTGGAGGCACTGGAATAGCCCACTCACATCGAATCTAATCTAATCTACGTATGATGAGCTAAGAAGTCACAAACACCTAACAGTTCTTACACCGGGGGCTAAAAGTACAAGGAACTATAAACTGACAACACAACTACAAATTATGTTTGAGTTGTTATTTAAATTCGATAATTATAAGTATGCCTGGGAGAATCCAATTCACTATAACCACATTTTTGAAAACCTGGTAATAATCATTTCGCTAACAAAGTTGGCGCCATCAGAGGATGTATAATCTATTATATATGTATTATACATCCTCTGATGCTACTAACCTTATTAGCGAAACGATCGTCAGGTCGTTAAAAATCCGTTGTGTTTTGATTCTCCAAAGTGTACTTATCAGTGTTCATCACATGTTCCAATGTTCACTTAGTTCCATAATTGTTTTTAAAAAATGTATACTCCCTGACTGTACGGATTGTACTTGATTATGATAAGTAGATAATCTGAATGTTTACCTCATTAAATAAAACAATGATAAAGCGAGAGTGGGGGCTAAGTGTTTTGTGTGCATCTAACTACCAATCATTTTCATGTTTCTGGCGATACTTGACAAGCTGTATTTCCTAAACTGTTTAAGTTCGGACAGCTGAGTATTTATAATTTAATGAATTTGCAGGTGGTATTACAATTCTGGGCAAAAGTTTTGTAACAAGCAGCAATGCACCAAACACCATATCAAAGGTTGGTACCATTTCAACTGTTATGCAGCATTTTAGTGGAGTGACACCATCATCAGACGCAAGCACTGCGATTGCTGCATCATCAGCAACCAAGAAGTCACAGCAGGCTTCCATTGAAAACAAATTGTCGCTCATCAATTTCGCACCTTGCTGCAGCATAAGGTGGGTCCTCAGTTAAACTTCAAAATGTACCACTTGTTTCATTATTAACTAAAATTTTTAATATTTACAACTGTCGGTAGTTTAATCAGTATTGCTAATTTTTTTGAAGTAATACTTTTCTCTGTTTCTTTTGCCGCTGCATTTTACTTCAGTTACTATAATTGTTACATTTCAGATGTCTGTCTGGCACAGCTCAGCCAGCGGATGTGCTTATTCAGGGTGGTGGAGCTACTCACAGAAGAGCTAGGACACCCCAGTGGTCTTACCATTTTTATCCAGAAGAAGTACACACAGATTTGGTATTGCAACTGCCAAGTGCAATTTTGTTGAGAGAGGTGCACTTACAACCTCATCTAAGTGCCCTTGCTACCTGTCCCTCTGCTGTAGCATTAGAGGTAAGATTGTTAACTACAGACATATAAACTATTTCACTGCCTTCACAAATGTTTATTTACTTCTCGCCAAATGGTTTCGCTGCTTGATGATGCCATGATAACCAAGTATTTGTGATTTAGATAATGTTGTATAATTATGATTTTTAGTGTTTTTTTCTTCACTCTTGGTTTGTCTTTGATCAATATAAAAAAAACACTCTTAACTTGGGCTTAGGCAGTTGTAATAAATTTTATTGAACGAAGTCTAATGAAATGTATAATGTATTAATATTAATTTACTATTTTAGGTTTCTGCACATGGTCCATCTAGATTGGTCCCAGCATGTCCACCACTTCCAACCAGTGGCATGACATTTATCCGTTTGCACCTCCCTATACCTGAGATTGTCAATTGCATCCTGATTCGCCTGTACAAGCCTCGTGATGCCAACAACATTGGCTTATCACAGATAAGGATTTTGGGTAACTCTGCCTTTGGCGGTAGTATCAGTCAAAGTATAGCTGACTCTAGTGAGGACGAGTCACATTGCAGACACAGTCTTGGTTGGTTAAGACTTTTGCATCATTGTTTCACACTTCCTACTGATCCTGAGTTGGGCAAACAGGTAGTTAAAAACAATCATGATTTTTAAAGAAATAAGCATATATGAATAGATTTTAAACTTCAGAGATTATTTTCATACTTTTTTGTTACATAGGTGATATCAGCAGCCGCAGACGTACCAGATTTGTTGACAACATGCTGTGGACTTCTATTAGTACCTTCCCACGTATTACCTGTTTATCTTCCCTGTCTTGAGAAGGTGTTGAGGGAATTGAGCTTATACAATCTGGATAGTGGAGTTAGAGCAATAAAGGTGTTGTTGGAGAGTAGGTCAAGCATCATAGAACCTCTCATATCATCAGAGAACAATTGGCAAGATAGGCTTTTAATTAACGCTAATGGATATCAGTCAGCATGTGAGCTGCTCTACCAGATATGCGAACATCAGGTGTGTAATTTTACTTAAAATTACCTTTATGTAAGAAAGTTATTATAATAAAATTACTAACCACATTATTAACATATAATATCAATACATTTGCATAAAATTTAAATTATTGATTTTTCTGTTGTATTGTAGGATGCTGATACTTCCTATCGAGTGAGAATAATCTTGAGCTGGCTTGAAAATGTTACTCAACATGCTCTAAGCTCTGGTAATATGGATTCTTGTAACCCTTCATATGTCTCAAGCATAGCATCTATACTTTGGACAGCCAACCAGTCTAATTTAAATTATGATCTCAAATCAATGATAACTCCAGAGTTCTTTGATTCAATTTACAGTCTGAAATTAATGTCAGAATGTCATAGAGCCCTGAAATATTCTTTGGATTCATTGCTATGTTCATTGTGTTATATTAAACCCGAATTTTATCCATTACTGCTACAAAAGATTGGTATTCTTGTTCCTAACTTATCGACTGATCATGGAGCATCCATATCTGATGACCGTAAAGATTCAGAGAGTATGACGGACGATAACAAAACAAATTTCGAACATGGATCGGAATGGTATGGTCATCTAGTAGTTGGGCAACTTTCTAATTTGGTTCTTTCAAATGAACAGTTGGAAACTGTGGCTTTAGTTAGCAGATCACCAACAGCTGTTCAACAGTTACTTGATTCTGGTTTACCAAAAATACTTAATGGTGCTATTTTGGAATTCTGCAGTTCAGAGGAACAGAATGTTGTTCCAATGGCAAAATTAGAAAATGTTACTGCTATTTTGAAATTCTTCACAGATATTTGTGATGAAAAAACAATGAGAGACTGGCTTGGTTCTTCTGATGGGTCTTCATTCTGGATGTACTTGCTTCATTGGTTGTGTAGAAAACCTTGTAAGAGGAAATCTGGTCTTCAATCAGAAGCTAGAGCTCAGTTGGAGGAAGTTTGTGTTAAATTCCTCTCAAAGGTTTGCCTCTGTCATCCAAGCAACCAAGCAAGATTAGCCAAGGTGTTATGTAATGTAATAGCTTTACAGACAAATGGAATATCAGGCTTTATGCGTAGATTAATCCTCCAACTGCTCTTAGAGAATGAGAAAATACCTGTTAGTGTTAACGCTGATGAAACATTGTACAAGAGTGTTAAGTTAACACAAGCATATTTTCCTGTACATCCAGCGTTCAAGCAGACATACAACAGAGCTCTGTTATACCTAAGTACAAACACTACTTTAGCAGATATTTTAGAGCAACATATTTACTTTAATACATCATATAAGATGGAGACGAACAATGTTAGTAAGAAAGCATCATCAAGCAAGAAGAGCATATTGAAAGGTTGGTTCAATGAAGATTCAGATCTAAGTATGGCTGCTGGTGTCACTGCCAAAGATAAACGTGCCAAAGATGCCAAGAATCAAATAACTGTAACACCACAGTCAAAGAAGAAGAGATACACAACGTCAGAATCTTCAACTGTAACTGATGTAATTGGAGGACGTTTAATTAAGTGTGAAGCATACTCTGATCAGCCTCTCCCTCTTAATTTGACCCTGGGGCAGTTGTTAAGAATAATTGAATCTAAAGGTGTTACTGCAGATTGGCCATGTATTCATTTGACCGTTTGTCAAAGCAAAGGTATGTACAAAAAAAAAAGTTTTGGAAAGTTATAAAAATTAAATGATTATATTTCTTGAGTGTTATATAGTTTATTTGGGGAGACACCTTTTAAATTTTTTATTTATCATAATTTGGTCCGTATTTTTCAGAGTGTCCGAAAAACATAATGTTGGTTTTAAAAAATTGATCGTTAATTTTTTTCATCACAGTAATACATTATTTCCCTAAAATCTTTCTGTATTACATTTGTCAAACTAAGCCAAGTTTCTTCAGAACATACAAGCGCTGTGTCATCTGTGTAGCTAATAATTTCCCCCCTTTTTTTTTTCAATGTCAAACAGATAACTCATGTACAAGTTGAAAATAATGGGATAGAAGACTGTTTCCTGTGGAACACCGTACTTAACCTCCCTAGGCTGACTCATGAGTTCGTCTACAATCACACTTTGCAGCCTTCCACTTAGTTAGCTCTTTGCCAAAGTATATACTGGTTCCTTGAAGCCTAGTCTTTACGTAGTATCCCGTAATTCATCGTGCCAAACGGTGTCAAAAGCCTTGGTCAGATCTACAAACACACGCCACAGGAACTCCCAAAACCATTTTACCATATATGTGTCCAATCAAATTAGCAAGGGCATCCTATGTTGACTTATTTTCTTTAAACTAATACTGCTTTTCGGAAAGTAGATGATATTTCTTTGCAAAGGCTGCGAATCTGATTTTTAATATTTTCTCAAAGTTTGACATTAGTGAGATTGGCCTATAATTACAAAGCTTTGACTTCACCTTTGATAAGTGATTATTACTTTAATTTCAGTCTGTTTCTTCAGTGTAACGATTGAATATGAAATTTTGAAACATGTAAAAGCTCTTTTAGATGTAATATATTATCCGAAGCCCCTATAGACTCGGTCTGGTTGCATTTGATCAGGTACTATTTGGTCCAAAATGTGACAATGGATGTCAAACGGTAGTTCAAAATGAGAATTTGTTTTCATATAAATTTGCTTTAATGATTACATCTAATAATCGAGAGGCACAATGTAAAAAGGCACATCGACTTCAACATTTCCATTGCTCCATCAATGCCGGGATTACCAAACAAAATTTGTCGATTGATATATTTCATTTAACAAACCAACTGAAATAACCTAAATTTCACCTACATTCTGCTGTTATCTCATTGGTCGAATCAACCCTTCAGCTGTCTTCACAAACTTTATTATTAATACTATGTTATATAAACCATTTTCTTTTTTAGGTGGCGAGGAAAAGAACAGTAGTGCTTCAAACACTCTGGTGAATCAACAGCAGCCATTTAGCAGTGCCTTACAGGTGTTCAGTTCAATGGGAGGACTTGCTCTACTCGCTCAACATCTGCCTACAGTATATCCGGAAGCAGTTCGGCCTCCTACCACAGAAAAGATGTCTTCCGAACCATCTGACTCAGAGTGGATTAAAGTTGAAGGTACCTGGCATTTTACATGGTATTCTTATTCTTAATATTTATTATAATCTGTAGCAGAAAGCATGTGGTTGTTATTTTTGTCGTATTTTTCATTGCTATTTGTGGCCATTTGTTAGATTTTGTTGCTGCAAATGGTGTAATATTGTAAACATTTTGCATTGTTTTTACTATACTTGAAAGTTTCGAAGCGTAGAAACTTTTTGGTGATTGTTATTACAAGGTCCTACATTTCGGGGTTATGGCTTCACCAGAGTGCAATAAGTGTAATGTGTTCGATGCCGAGGAATGTGTAACCTGTGATTGCTTGCAGGATCTCCTCCATAGAACTATGTTTGGCATGTTTGCGAAGCATTTGTCTTCTGTATATGAATCAACTGTACCCTCTTGTGAATGTCCAGCAAATTCCTCTGTTCCTGATACCAGGTTTTGTTTTGGAAATATTAATATTCAGCTTTCTGATATTAAGAGAGCGCTGTCTGTATTGGAGATTTCAAGAGCTCTGTAGCTGATGGAACCCTACCAAAGTTGTTGAAGAACTGCAATAACTCGCTAGCTGTTTCGCTTCTTATAATATTTGGATTTTCTCTTCCATCAGGTGTTCTCCCCAGTGTGAATATTAAGCTTCATTACGCCTATATTGAAAAGTGAAGATGTTTCTAATATACTTATTTATAGGCCTATAAATATTCTAAGTGCAATTCCTGAACTCTTTAAATCACTGATTTGTGAGACGGTTACTGGAACTTTTAAGCATAAGATAACAGAAAAAGAACACTGTTTCTTTAAGAAGGGCAAATCTGTAGTAACAAATTCGATGCTTTTCACACAATATATTATGAGAAGTGCACTTGGTGGCAATGATCAGGTAAATGCTGTGTACACAGCCGTAGCTAAGTCTTTTGATACAGAGAATCACACAGCTTTTATGATCGAAATTGTCTTCATTTGGAGTCAGCAGCGCTTTACTCAACTGACTCAAAAGTTACCTCAAAGGACGTAAGTAGGTTGTTAGGGATGGGAATTTCTGCTCATGTGAAATTCCTGTATTGTCAGGAGTTCCGCAGGGAAGTCACCTAGGTCCCTTTTCACTGTGTTCATTAATGATATTGTTGACAGTGTAAAATATCCTTAAAGCCTCTTGTCTGCAGACGATTTGAAGATCTTTTGTTGAGTCAGAAGTCTGGAGTATGCTTTACTGGTGCAAAAGATTCGGAGTTGATTAAAAACTTGTGATTTTAATGGTCTAAGGCTTAATATATAAAGTGTAAAGTTATGACCTTTGGTAGATTAATAATGGGAGTTCCTTTCTACTATAATATTTGTGGCACAGTTTTAGGACCAGTAAGTGAAGTAAAGGAGTGCTGTTTGACAGATAATTCCTTAAAAAGTTTGCAATTGTTAACCGATGTCTCAAGGTGCATGGCTTCATAAGAAGAAATACAGTTGACTTTAAAGATATGCACTGCTTAGTTTCACTTCTGTAGTATGTGTCATCAATGTGGAACACACACTTCAAGATTGATGTGGAATTATTAGAAAGTGTTCAAAATAGGCTTTTATGCATGTTGGCGTTCAAAAATGGTGTCAATCACATGCATTATTCACGTACTCAAACTTTACAATCTGTAGCTTCACGCAGGTATTACTTGGATATAATGTTCCTTTTTAAACCAGTTCTCATGTAGGTTATTCAGAACTTTTAGAGCTTATAAGCTTTCATGTAGCATCAAGAAACACAAGAAGCTGTGCATCATTTTACATTGTCCATCGTAACACTAACAATGGGGACATAACTGATTACACGCTGATTACTTTGCTATAAATGATTTTTTGGCCAGTTAACATTGGCCCTTGCTGTTCAATTTGGATGTGGACAGTAGTATTAAGTATATATTTGTGTATGTATATATATATATATATATATATATATATATATATATATATATATATATATATATATATATATATATATATATATATATATATATATATTCCCATTCTGGTGAGCTAAAGAGAAGATCATTTTGAAAAGGGAGATTCATAGACAACATAAGTTATGTAGGAGAAGTAGTGATTACTTACATATTTGTCAATTATGTAATGAGTAAAAACTGCTGTAAGAACTATGTTTTAAATTTTGAGGCTAACATTAATAATAATCCTAGGGCATTTTGGAGGTTTGTGAATAATAAGACGGGGCTTACAGTGTTACCAAGTAGCATGTATTTTGGTGATGAGACTGCACAGAGTATAAGATATATCCAATTTGTTTGGCTCCCTTTTTTCAACAGTATACAGGCATGACAGTGACACCCACATTTCATCTTTTTGCCATGAGGGGGCAGTAAATGTCAACAACTTTTCTGTTACGCTTGCTGAAGCTATTGATAGCTTTTGCAGGTTGCCTTCTAAGTTCTCTACTGGCCTTGGTGGTGTACCTACAAATGTGTTCAGTCTGAGATACCCAAGTTGCTTGATTATTTAGTGTCAAGGTTTTTGAAATGGGAGTTTATATCTGTTTGCCAATGAACAGCATGGGTTTATCGGTGGTAGATCCGTGGCAACAATCTTTCACTGTACCACCATCTCATTACATTGGCATTTCTGTTTATATAGATTTCTCTAAAGCTTTTGACCGCCTCAACCGTAGGATACTTCCCTCTGAACTTGATGCATTGGGTTTTGGTGGGAGTTTGCTTAGGTGGGTGGGGAGCCATTTATCTGGTAGACCACAATGTGTTAAGGATGCTGACTGTATCTCCAGGGTAATATTTGTATCTTCTGGAGTGCCACAGGATATTCATGCTGGACCCTTTTTATTTGATTTATTTGTTACCGATATTCCCGCTGTCATTCAATATAGTTTCATTCTCATGTTGGCTGATGACATTAAGATCTTTAAATCAATAAGCTACTCCAAAGACATGTTGCTTCTTCAGAGTGATTTGGATCGATTCACAATTGGTGCAGTTCAAATGATTTCGAATCTCGATTTAAAGAAAAGTATTCATCTTTGCTTCTCGTGATTAACCAACAATATACAAACATCTTATTTTATTAACTCTGAGCCAGTGAAGGGGATTTCACAACTGAGAGACCTTGTCATTGTCTTGGAAGAGGCTTTGACATTTAATTCCCATGTTATCAGCGTTGTATCTAAAGCATACAGAACTTTGGGCTTTATTCATAGATTTGCCAGCCATTTTTCTCATGGCGCACTTTGAACATATATTGTTTTGGAATACGGCTCGATTATATGGTCGGCCTATTATGAAGTTTACATGACGTTAATTGAGGCTGTTCAAAACATATTTTTGCAGATGTGTACATTTAAGCTTTGCATCAATAGATCATAATATAACTATTGGGAGTTGAGAGGTCAGTTGCAGTCTCTTTAAAACAGAATAGTTGTAATGACTTGTGTTTTTTGTCCAATTTGTTGTCGAGCAGAGTGGATTGTCTTGAGTTACTTAGTCTACTATTTTTTAATGATGGGTAGGTGGACTAGGGTCAGTCGTATTTTATACACCCCATCATTCTACCAACTATGGACAAAATGGTGTGACTAGCTTGGTGAGTAATGCCAATCGGTTTGCGGTAATGGTGGACGTTTTTAGTGATGGTGCAGATTATATAAAGGCTCGTTTAGATAGGTTATGAGGGTTGTACAAGATGGTGGTGTCTTGTAGTTGTCTGATATGTATTTTTATTTTGTTCTGTATTATTGTTGGATTGTAGTTTTGTTCTAAATTATAAATTACTTATGTAAAATGGGGTTACCCGTAGATGACTAAATAAACTCACCAAATTATAAGACTGTGTTCTTTCAGAAATAATGTTAGTCAGGATTTTTTAATACATCTATGTCGACTTTTAAAAATCATTTTAAAATAATTATCACGGATGTAGGCCACTAGTATTATCGTCATGTTGGCATTTGTTTTATGTATTATTTTTTTCTTAGATATCACGTTTTATTTTGTTTATTTTTCTTGTTTGAGGTTATTAAGACTGAACTTTGTTTTGTTTGGTGCTTGTAAATAATTTCTAACTCCTGTTATACTTTAATCTATTTTGTAAAGCGATTATCCGCCTAATAAATAATTAAATATTCTTGTTAAAAAATAATTTTGTATCTAAGAATAAGTAAAGTTCAGAGTTGAGAAGAAGCTGGCAAAACAGACCAGGTAACCATGATTTTTATATAATATAGAGATGCTCGGATATTTTCTATTAATTTATTTATAGTTGATTTGTTGGAATACCTCTTGTCCTTTTTAATCCTTATATATATATATATATATATATATATATATATATATATATATATATATATATATATATATATATATATATATATATATATATATATATATACATACAATTTGATGTACTCTCTGTACATATTTGCTTCTAACTGGCATGTTTGAGCTTACTTGCATTTTTCAGATTGTGATGACATCTATGAAGATATAGAGGAGACTTTAGGAAATAGCACAACTCCCAAACCAAGTGGAGTTATATCCAACGTACCACCTCATTCCTTGACTGCCTTTGGGCTATTTCTTCGACTGCCTGGATATGCTGAGGTACTCTTAAAAGACATGAAAAAAGCCCTCTGTCTGCTAAGACTTGTACTGGGTGTCACAGATGATGGTGAAGGTTAGTTAACTATTACATTGAGTAGCATAAGAATTTTTTATTTTTCCAACATATTTCTCATGTGTCTCTTTATTGTTCAACTAATATATTTACCTTGAAAACGCAATCACATTTAGCCTATGTATTTGAGTGCCCATAATAGCATCAGTCAAAAAAAATCACTATGCATATCTTGTATTTATTTATCATATATATCATCTTTGGAACCTGAATCTACAGTTGACATTAACCACATCGTTCTTTCTGAGAAGGAAGTTGTGTGTGTGTGTTTTGTTTCTTTACCGTTGACCTATTTCCGCGACTATGGCCAATCACCGACGCCAGAGAGCAGTTTCGCCTCACTATCCTGAAAATTTTGCCGAACTCCTGTCTTTCTGTAAGAAGGGTAGGGATCTTTAATGTGCCCAACATCGCATGGACACGGGACCGAAGGCTTTATGCCCCCTCCGAAGGGCGGAACGTGCAGACATTTAACTTACTCAAATACAATGCCAGAACCTCGGTTGATGTTAATGTTACAGTTTGTACTGAATAAGCGAAAGGAGAACCCTGGGATTGAACCCAATACCCTTCGGTTCAGAGGCACACGTTCTTGCCCCTGAACCACCAATGCTCTTGAAAAGGAAGTTCTATCTGCATTAGTAAACTTAAATGTTAATAAAGGTGCTGGTCCAGATCAGATACCTCCTGTTCTCTGCAGCGAATGTTCTTATGCTTTTGCAAGACCTCTGTCTCATCTTCAATCTTCCACTTTATTTTGGCATTTTTCCGGATGCCTTTAAAATATCTGATGCTATTCCTGTCTTTAAGTCAGGTAGTCAATCGCATGGTATAAATTATAGGCATGTTTGTATCAGTTATGTCTTGTCAAAAGTATTTGAGATGACTGTGATGCCGATTCTCAAATTTTCCTTTAAGCATGTAATTGTTGAACAACAGCATGGCTTCTCTACTGGTAGGTCAACTACAACAAACTTGTCTTATTTTACTAATTACATAATATCATCATTAGAAAGTGGCGGTGAAGTACGTTCTGCCTATATTGATTTTAGCAGAGCCTTTGATTCTATAAACCATTCTCTGTTAATTCAGAAATTGTATGCATATGGCATTTGAGATTCACTACTGGATGGCTCCATTAATGTCTTGAAGACAGAACCATCCGTGTTAAAGTTAGTAGACGTTACTGTGTTCTTATATATGTATGTTACTTCTGGGGTTCCACAAGATTCACACCTTGGGCCACTTCTATTCAACATTTTCATCAATGACATTGGAATGTCCCTGAGCTCACTTTATTTAATGTTTGCAGATGATTTAAAAAATTTCACTTCTGTCTATATAGCTGCTGAAATGTCGGGCCTTGTCCATGATTTGGAGTGCTTGTCTTCATGGTACCAAACAAATGATCTTCATTTAAGCTACCTCTCAGTTTACCACTGTAGATTCTGATCATCTCATAGATGGCATCTCCTTGAGGTGGGTTGATTCGGTTCATGATCTGGATGTCACGCTGGATTCACAGCTTAGGATATCAATTCACATTGATGCCGTTACTTCAAGAGCTGCAAGAATGTTGGGTTTGATAACTAGAATCACTAATCTTTTTAGTAGTGTCTGTACATTTACCATCCTCTACTCATCGATTGTATGGTCCTTATTTGATTCTTGTTTAGTGATTTAGTCCTCACTATGATGTGCATATTGAGAGAATTCAAAATGTTCAGTGAATATTTGTTAAAACTTTGTGTTATAGAAATTCAATGAGCTTTTGTAATTATAGTTATAGTTTATTGCTTTCTTATGTTCGTCTACATTCCCGTCTTACTGGGCATATTCACTTCAACCTATGTTTCGTTTACTAAGTTCGCGATGGACTTATAGATAGTGGGCCTGGCATGCTGGGTAGTTGATTCCCCCAAAGTAACTACAGCAAATACAGCCCTCTCGACGGAGAAGTTAATAGGGGCAATAGCTTTTGTTTGAAGTTTGATATGTTTAGTATGTCATATAGCCAGTTTAGGTCAAAGGCAGGTAGATTTTGAAATCTGTGAAGTGTTGTGTTATTATTATTGGTTTTGCTTGTCTAAATTTGTAAAATGGATTATTTAAAATGCCAAGTGCGTTAGTAAACATTATTATTATTATATAGTCCCTGAGGTTATTTAAATGTAAAACATTTCTAGGTGTGGATATTTTTCAATCATCCGTGGCAGATTCATTGCCTACATTACCTTTCGAGGTGCTGAGAAAACTTTATGATACCACTCCACTCAGTACTGATGATGGAAGACTTTTAAGGAAGATCAGTATTAATACTGGTGTGGTGCATTTGCTGCTGGCTTGTCTGGGAATATTTACACATCAAACGCAGGCTAATGCAGACAAAGATGGCTCCAAAGATAACAAAAACAAGGATGATAGACAACTTTATTGGGCTAAAGGTAGAAAGCAATATATGGATTGATTATTTATTGCTAAATAGTACAAAAATTTGGCTGCAAAATGTTCGCTTATTGGAAGCGAACATTTAAAATATGACTTAACTTTATACTTTTTGACATTTTTAGGTACGGGTTTTGGCACAGGCTCGACTCAACAAAGTTGGAACGTGGAACAGGCCTTATTAAAGCAGCGTTGTGAAGAGGAACATGTAACGGTATTGCTGCATGTCTTAGCAAGTTATGTCAACCCAAATGGTGAAGCTCAGGATGAGTTAGCAGAGGAGGTGTTACCGCCAACTTTCCACGACCTTTTGTCCAACAGTTCCTTATTACCTGCATTGAGTTCCTATCTTAGAAACGATTCTGGTAAGTATATTTGTATAATTTCAATAATGGCAGTATCGATATGTGATATTGTGTCACCATTCTTTACTATTTCTGATGGTTATGAAATATAATGTTCAGATACCCAATGAATAATTCTTTCCATCTTGTTTCAGTTCTTGACATGGCTCGTCATATTCCACTATACCGAGCTGCTTTGCAGTTACTGAGAGCAATTGCAGTCAGCTCGCAACTAGTAAATCTGCTTTTACCACAAAAGTCACGTAGTGGTGAACCATCTGTTTGTTTATTGCTTAAGAACATGAAAGACTGTGTTGATACATATGCTTCAAAATTAAGGTATTATAGTCCATTCATTTTAAAAACATAAAGACTACTACTTTTATCCATTCCAGACAAAATACCAAAGCAAACATAAAGTTCAAATCGAAGATGGTTGAACAGATGGAAGAATTAGAACAGGGCGAAGGCCTGGCTACTTTAATGCCTGATATTCAAGATACAGCAAATTTAGTTTCAAAAGTTACCAACGGGTTTATAGTGTCTGATCAAGAGAACGAAAATAACCGTTTGAGTTTTTCGAGTCTTGCAACTTCTCTAGAGGAAAAATATCTCAAAGTTATGAAAAATTTACAGTTTGGTGAGTACTTTCCTTCTATCTTTTTTTTAAGATAATCTAACATAGCTACGGTATTTATTACTTTCATCAATAAGTGTTAATTTGAAACAAAGATAGCAAATATCAGGTTTGTAATTTATTATCATGTCAATATCATTGGTGTCACTTTGCTTTCCAAAATACAAAAAAAATTCCAAGATATATCTTAAACTTTATGGAACATGGAACAACTATCAACTCAGCTGATTCTGGAAAATGCAGTAGCTACATTTGGATTATGTTAATAATAAAATAATATAGTGTATTTAAAAAAAATAGCACACTGTGGTTCCAATGATATAGGCTTATAATGGTTTAGGTATTTTTTTGAAAACAGTAAGCAAACTGTTAGAATAAATAACCAATATTCAAATCTCTTGGATGTTGGCAATGGGGTACCTCTGAAATCAGTGCTTAGTCCAATTCTATTCATTCTTTATATAAATGAACTTTCTGAAATTGATATAGTGGAGAAGTTTATTTCAACGTTAATAAGACCATTATCAGGTTTTCAGTGGATAGACTAGTGAAAGATACCCTGATTCGAGATAAATTGACCGTGAGGTTGGTTGGTCTTTATATTTATTTATTTAAATACATTAACAGTTATATAAACCCAATTACTAATGGAAACAAAATTAAACGAATGAAAGTCTAAAAACTAAAATAACAAAAAGCAGAAGAAAAGTGACATGTTAGCTGGATAATCTCTGAAGGATAGAAGAAATCAGTGTAAATTAGAAGTTCTGAATATGTCTGCTAGAGAGTCGTTATAAAGATGACATATAAAATAAACAGGGGATCTGGTTAAGATGTTCGTTCATGGAACAGAGAGAGCAAATGTATTTGCATTTAGAGTATGATAGTGTGAGGATCTTGTACGGACGGATATCTGTGAAAGAAGCTGGGGACAGTCAATGGTACCATGGACGAGCTTATGCAAAAAAGACGTTGGCTTGTATTATTCATATTTTTTCCTAGAGAGTCAAACTGAAATCCATCTAATAATGAACTGTGGGGAAAATCCCTTTCTGAATAATACTGTTCACTGAAGACAAATAAATACTTCAGGAATTTACATTCTACTGACTCCCAAGAGAGTTTTGTCAACAGAGTAGAAAGGACACCAGCATAGACTAGCATAATCTTGAACGGGCAAACGGGTTATACAAGCTGATTGAAGTAGCATCATCAGAAAAAAATTGCTGTTTCAGATTACAAAACCCACGCATTTCACCGATGATGACAAAATATGACTTACGTGCTGAGCGAACCTAGCTGACAATTCAAGGTTACTCCCAAGTCTAGACTACTTGAGTCATGACAAATACATAGTGGTATTATTTACTTGGTAGTTAAACTCAAGTGGTACAGCTTTATTCGTGAAATACATTACTTTACCTTTGGAAATATTAAGTGATAGGCCATTACTAAAACACCAGGCATTAATAAGATTAATGCTGTTCTCGAGAAGTGGACAGCCGTTAGAATTTACAGGAAGCTATATTGTCGGCATAGAATAGTTTTGGAACAGAGATTATGCTGTCAAGCTGAATATATTGAAAAAGACATGGTCCAAGATTGAGCCTTAAGGCACCCCAGATAATATATCAAACCCATAACAATTATATCCGTAGAGGAGACATAGTGTATACTCCCAGAAAGGTAAAATTCAAAGAAAACCAACAAAGAATCTGAGAGGCCCAAGTTAGATTTTTTTTAATTGTGAGTGGGCTATTCCAGTCCCTCCACCGCGACCTTAGGTCTATTGTGGCTCACGTTTAATTATTTAGATTTCACCCATCAATTCCAGCTCACCGAGGGAGTCGATCTTTTCTTGAGGGTGAAACTTTGTTTGGCAGGTGTACTGCCATCTGAGTGAAGTCGCTTGCCCGTTTTAAAGCTCAAAGAGAGCTACCTCTCACTGAGTTCGTCTGGGCCCGACATCCATCAGTGTTTGCCTCGAGGCGGTATCATGAAGTCCCGTTCTCGAGCAGCATCCAATCTCCACCCCTAGAGATCACAGCTCCCCTCAGGCTCGTCTAAACCTGACACCTTACAGTGTTAGACTCAAGGCAACATCCCACAGAGTCCCGCTCCCGAGCATCACCCCAGCGAGGCCGTCCGTCCGTTTTCTAGCACACAGTATGGGCTCCAAACTCCGGGTGTCTACCACTCATCAGAGATCAGAACCCCCCCAGACGTCTGGACACACGCCAGGGCTCAATCCAGGGCGGTATCATCTGGAACCCCGCTTCCGAGTAACAACCAAGCGAGGCCAACTGTCAGTGTCTGAGGCCACAGTGGAGGCGTCAAACTCCGGGTGCATATCACTCCTCAGAGATATCCGCCTCCCCCTAGCCTCACCTGCACCAGAACCCCGCCAGTGTTTCATTGACTCGAGGCGGTATCATGAAGTCCCGCCCTCGAGCAGCATCCAGGCGGGGTCGTTAGCCTCTATCGATACTCACAGAGTAGGCCCAAGTCTCCAGGTGCAATCCACTCCTAGAGACCCCAGCTACCTCCGGGTTCGTCCAGGCCCAACCCCCACCAGCGTTAGCTTGAATTTCACCCAACAAATCGAGCTTCTGACAGGAGACGACACCTGCGAGGTGAAACTTTGTTTGACAGATGTACTACCATCTGAGCGAAGTCACTTGCCTGCCTCAAAGAGAGATAACCTCTCTCCGAGTTCGTCTGGACCAGACATCCGTCAGTGTTTGACTCTGATCAGTATCATGAAATCCTGCATCCGAACAGCATCCAAGTGAGGTCGTTTGACTGTTTCAAAGCTCACAGAAGAGGCCTCAACCCTTAGTTGTATTCCACCCCTAAAGATCTCAGCTCTCCTCCGGGTTCGTCTAGACCTGACACCCACCAGTGCTAGACTCAAGGCGACATCCCATCGAGCCCCACTCCCGAACATCGCATGAGCGAGACTGTCCGTCCGTTCCGAAGCACACAGTGGGGGCCTCAAACTCCGGGTGTTTACCACTCATCAGAGTTGTTAACCCCCTCCGGGTCGTCTAGACACACGACACCCGCCAGTACTCAACCCAAGGCAGCACCCATCCGGAACCCCGCTCCCGAGTAACAACCGTGCGAGGTCAATTGTCCATTTCTAAGCCCAGAGTGGAGGCCTCAAAATCCGGGTGTACATCACTCCCCAGAGATATCCGCCTCCCTCTAGGCCCACCTAGACAAGACCCCCGCCAGTGTTTAATTCCAATTAGTCGCCTTTTACGACAGGCAGGAGTTACCTTGGGCCTATTCTTTTAGTTAGTCCCCGGACCCACAGGGGACGAGGCCCAAGTTACTCAGTTTATTTAGAAGTGGCACATGCAGAATGGAATCAAAAGCCTTGCTAATGTCGAAATAAACAGTATCAACCTGAATTTTCTCATCAAGGAAATTAGATACATGCTGAGTAAAGGTACAGAGGTTAGTCACTGTGGAGCGGTTTCTTAGAACCCATGCTGACTGGGCGAGATGAATGGATATACATGTGGTAATAAATACCTTTCAAGAGAACATTCAAAAACTTTAGCGAAATTCATCATTATTACGACCTGCCTGTAATTTTCAATAAGAATAATGCTGATACACCAAAATTTACACAACACATTAATTTGCTGCCTGCAAAATTATCTAAGGGTTGTTATACTGTGAGAGTAGCTGCCAAGGAATTGTGTACACAAATGGCAAAAACATGGTACTCTGCATTTGTCAAGAGTCACCTAAGCTATGATCCCATTTTGAAAATTTTGCAGGCAGTACTCAACCTGGATTTTGACAGTGTTCTGTTGTTTTATTACTTTTTGTTTGTCACTTATGTGGTGCTGTTCGAATACATGCAGACCTTACTTAATTGAAGTTGAGCAATGTTGGAAACAGCCAGTTCCTGGATGGATTTGGGATCTTACACAGATCTGGTGTAATTCATAGTTTACAAACCTCTCCTGTAATAACCCTAGATGTTAATTGGAATAGTCAAAAAACTTATATGTGTTTTAATGATAACTTTGTAAAGACTTTATTACGTTTTTTTCTGATAAATGAAGCAGGTGTTTATTGATTAGTTGATAATAGAAGTGGGCGAAGCTAGGAAATTTTGAACAAAACCTTCAGTTTGAAAAATTGTTCATGCCAGCTGATGTTAAGTAGTTCGAAATTCGAAATATGTGATTCCCCAAAATAGTTCAAAGTTCGTTGCTCAAAAATACATCGAAATTGAACTTTACAGGCCGTCAATGCTGCCAAATGTAGCAAAATTAACTGACAGGGCGATTTAACAATCAAAGTTTTTTATTCATCCTAGCATCCCAACGTCTTTTTTGGTTACAACATTATGATGGCAAGTGTTCAAAAGCGATGGGTAACGAACATGTTTAGAATGACAATAATTACAGGTTGTCTTCTGGAAATACTAGGTCAAATATGCTTTATTTTACAACGAGCCAAAACAGTTAAGTATTCAGAATCAGAAGACAGTTACAATTTTAAGTGGTTACTATATACTTATCATGCCAAGTTTTAACCCCATCAATTTTACTGACTGCTAACACTGCCCAGCTAATACCAAACAACAAAAGATAGAAAATGAATAATTCTTAGATTCTGCAAAAAAATATTTCCTATGCCATTCGATCAGGGCCTACTAAAACTATTTTCATATGTCAAAAATTATACAAAGGGTTTATGGTTGGTTTTAGGGAAAAACAAATACGCCACTGGATCCGCCATTTTTCAAAACTGTTACCTACCAAATTTCTTTAAAAAATAACTATTATCAACTATTTCACAGAGGTTTAACTTATGTTATGAATATCATTTAATACAAAAAAGAAAGTCATGGTAACTATGATAACAAGCTCAATCAAATTAATCTGAATGACAAACGTCAAACAAAGTCAGTATTTTCTCAGGAGTAATTAGGTTAGGTTAGGTTTGATTGTGAGTGGGCCATACCGGTCCCTCCACCGCGACCATAAGGTCTATTGTGGCTCACGCCTAATAGTCTATATTTCGCCCAACAAAGCTCTGCTATCTCATCACTCTCCATACACAGCCGGCACTCGGTCTCCTGACCAACCCCAATACGGTGCATGTGGTGACGCGAGCGGCAGTGTCCTGTATACAGGCTGACTAGAGTACTCAGTTGTCTGTTTAACTCTAGAAGTTTTTTAGCCCTTGACTCAGACAGGCCATTTATGAAGGCCTTAGAGTGAGTTAATCCTGGAAGATTTTGCCAATACTGGATTGTCATTCTTTCTGTTCAGGTCTTTAAGGTGCTTTTGCTGTGCATGATGTTATCCCCAGCACCGGTTCTGGTCCGACAAAGTCTCTCTGGGCACCACTCCTGGCAAGCGTGTCGGCCGCAACATTGCCATCATGGTCCGAATGACCCGGTATCCAGACCAGCGACACCTCATTACAGCTGCCCAGTTCGTTAAGGGCAGATTTACAACTCCATACCGTTTTTGAATTACACCGGTAGGAACCAAGAGCTTGGCTATCTGCATATATCTTTATCGATTTGTGTGTGCACTGGTTTTTTATACTTTCCCTTGCACACATCTCGATGGCATACACTTCCGCCTGGTGTATGGTTGCGTACTTGCCGAGGCTAGCTGATAGTCTAGCATCGGTGCTGCCCCCATATGCGCCGGCTCCTACTCCCATATTGGTTTTGGAGCCGTCAGAGTACCAGCAGAGATCGGCTCTCAATAGGGTCGTTTGATTTCGCTCCCAGTCCTCCCTTTCCGGGAGGACGGTCTTGAAAGACAGATCACTACTGATCTTTGTATGCATCGAGTCTGAGACCATTCCCAGAATCCCGTGACCCTCAATGTCATCTAGGAGTCCGGACCCTCCCAGACTGATTTCCTTCGGCATACTGTCGGCCGTTTGTTTTAGTCTGTACGTGGTCCACCTCGCCACCCTCTCCAACCATATGTGAAGAGGTGGAATATTAAGGAGGACCTCCAGAGCGGCTGATGGTGCGATGCTTATCGCTCCCGTTATCATCAGACAAGCTTGTCTCTGTAGATGAGCCAGTTTGGCCCTCGTGATACCACAAAGTGCCTTAGGTCACCAAACTATGGCTCCATATGTTATCATTGGTCTGATAACCACTACATAGAGCCAGTACATCTGTTGGGGGTTTGTTTCCCAGTTGTTTCCACATATTCTCCGGCATGTCCACAGGGACAGTTTAGCCCTGCGGATTACATTCTCTAACTGTGTGTCCCAGTTAGCTTCTTATCTAGGGTGACCCCCAGATATTTTGCTTGTTCCGAAAATGGAATCGTTTCCCCCATAAGAATAGGTGGTTTTAATTTGTCCAACCTTCTTCTGGTAAATGGAACAATGATCGTTTTGCGGGGATTCACAGACATCTGTTCCCTCCGGCACCAATCATTCACTACATTTAGTGTCTCCTGCAGAGTACTTGCTAGTTCTTTCTTCATATTTGCCCCTAACCATTTTGACTAGATCATCAGCATACGCCAGGACCTCAACCTCCCACAGTCCCGAGGATAGCCAGCAAATCGTCCACAAATCGAGACCACAGCAGGGGGGATAGAACTATGTAATTAGAGTTCTTTTTATATGGCTATGAAAGTCGGTATTGCATTCAGAAAGTTTGTGTTGCATTTGAAAGTGTTTACCTACAACAATATTGATGCGGCAGAAGTATTGGTAGAAAAGATAACAGCGTTTTGCTACTTAATTTATTTAAGAAAATTTTAAGGTGACAGTGTAAAATCTTTTTGTTGTTTTTATTGGACATTTATATTAAAAATTGTATCCCTCACATGCACAAGCACTGCTTTTTTATGTGCGATACATTGTATGATTTAATTTACGAAATAAATGTTACTATTACTAATACTATTACAACAATAGTTATGGAACCTCATTTGAATTTACCGCATAAAGTCGAAATAGTCTGTTTAGTAGGAGATAACATCTGTTCGGTGGGAGAAGCAGCTAAGGAAATCAATAATATACATCCTGACAGACAGCCTATAAGCAGCAGCACTGTTTTTAAAATCAATAAGCGCTTTAATGAGACCAGCACGGGGAACCCAAGAAGAAACAATGTATGTGAACAACAAAGACCAAACCATCAAATAATTCTAAATTCTATCCATGACAACCCTAGAAAAAGTTAGAGAATTGCCAGCTTAGAATTAAACATACCAAAGGAATCTGTGAGACGATGCTTGAAACTTAATAAAGTTAAACCTTACAAGCCAAAATTCTTACATACTCAACAGCCAGGAGATAACGAAAGACGATTGGAGTTTTGTCTATTAGCACACGGCAAATATCTTGATGACCAGAATTTTTTAAAACCAATCGTGTTCACTGATGAAGCAACTGTCACCACTAATGGGGTAGTTTGATCACATAACCTTCAGCACTGGTTGGTAAATAATCCAGAATGGATTATCAACTGTAGAAGCTAGTACTCACAAAAAGTTAAGGTGTGATGCGGTATTTTGAACGACATTATCATAGGACCTTTCTTTTTGAATGGAAATCTGAATGGCCTCACTTTGTTAGAACTTCTTGAACAAGAAGTAATGACTGCTCTGGAAGATATACCACTAGTTACCTGAGAAACCTCTATTTCCAATTAGAGGGTGGCCTAATACACAATTCTGCTCAGGTGAGGCAATGGTTGAATTAACATTTTGAAAATAAATGGATAGGTCAAAATAGTCCATTAATCGAATGGCCTCCTAAGTCTCCTGACCTCACTTGTCTTGATTTTTTCCTGTGGGGGACAATTAAAAATAAAGTGTACGAGTTGCACCCTCAAAATATTATGGATCTTCCACTCCATATACGTAATCCGTGTAGGGCAATAGCACCACATCAGCTGAGGCATGTTCAGAAGAACATATCAAGAAGATATGAAAAGTGCATCGAATTGAATGGCGACCTACTGGAAGCTTCTAAGGTTTACTTCACTCCTTTTATTTTGCTGTACGTGACTGTGTTGTTTTCTTTAAAATTATATTTGTGATAATACAGTAAAAATCTTAGTATAGCTATTTTTTCTTTTGTGATGATATTTGGTATGTATGTACCTATTTGTTTGATGCCTATTGTTGCATTTTCACCGGGTTCTGGATAAGTGAGACTTTAAAGTTTAACAAAACAACTTTACTTACTCTATAAATATGGATACAATAATAGTTCTAGAATGTCTCTCTCACAAAACACTTAATTTACTGTCTAAATATGGATACAATAAAGGTCGAGAATGTCTCTCTCACAAAACACTTAATTTATCTGGCCTTACAATCACTAATCTGCACACACTTTACACTAGTTACTGCTGCTTTAAGTCACTTCAACATCTCTTCTGAACTGTCTGGGCTGGCTTGCTTTCCTTTTATATACTCGCCATATCTTTCCCTCGTTTCTGGAGCGTTCCATTCCAGAACGTTCCAGGACCTTCTTTTACTAGAAGGTTCTGTGAATACAGATAGGTCCCGTGTGTATACAGGGGGATGTATATACAGGATAATCCAAATATGGTCACCACTCCTATGTTACACAAGAGGTGTTTCTCGAACTATAAGATCTCTCTGCGTATACAGGGTGTAAGGGTTCTCTGCGTATACAGGGTGTATATACAGGATGTTCGGAATGTGCAGACATCAGTTATCCGTTCCGACGGGGTACAAGTTGGTAACTTCGTTATTTTTGGTCCTAGAGGGCTGAGACTTCGCCTGTGGGGGTCACCCCAGGCACACCCAGGGGGGTGGGGAGGCGGTGTTGCCAGATTGTGTAAGAATTCCCAGATGTTGGGGAAATTTTGGATATGTGGCAACACCGCACCTGCATCTATTGAAGTGCTTTGTAACACTATTATGGCAGGTAAGACACTCGCAAATGCACTAAAACCCATCAAAGAAAAAAAAATACTGGTCTCATTAAAGAGCTTATTGATTTTAAAAACAGTGCTACTGCTTATCAGCTGTCTTTCAGGATCTTCATTATTGAATTCCCTAGCTGCTTTTCTCGCCGAACGGACGTTATCTCGTACTAAACTGACTATTTCAACTTTATGCAGTAAGCTTATTAGAAAAACATTTGTGCACCCTTTAATTTCCTTCTATATTTAAAATGACACTTGGTAATATTCATCAAACAACAGTGTACACCATTAGGCTTTCTGGTCGCCTTCCGAATCTACCCGATCCATTATTTACTTCTGAGATGTATAAATATAAATATAAATTTTTATTTACACTTTAAAATATATGAATACTTACTCAAAGGAAGATGTATTATGGGAACAGCAGTTCTTTTCAGGCCTCTTCTCATTTCAGGAACTTTATCCTCATCAACGAAATGACGATCACAAACATAAAATCTATTGTAAATGGCTTGTGGATATAAACCAAAGAGGTTGTCAACCTCTTTGATATAAACCAAGCGTCTTAGGGTTATGTACTGCTTTCACCCAGTCATCAAAATGGTCTTCTGATGATTTCAACGAAGAACGATGTCTTTTGCTAAATAAATCCAGGCACCCCGGAACGCAACAATAAATCGTTTTCTTGGTTGGTATCATATTTATATCCACAAAGCTTCTGTAAGAAAACGTTATTTACTTATAACCTATGAACTACTAAAACGTTCTAAACTTGCCTGAAAACTAAAACAGTTATAATTATGTTTCACCAAAACACCTTGAATTATGAAAGCACCTTGTTTTTTTTTTGATAAGAAAACTGAAAATAAAATTGAAATTACATGATTTACATACACAAAGCTTATGATAACGATCATATTTTGATTCGCAAAAAAACCGCACCTTTAAAACACAAAACCGACGAACAATGAAAACACTGTAAAGTATCCACTAAAAGTTAATATAGGTAAAACTTAATTAAAAGAAACGTTTAGCAACAAACTTGTATTTTAATTATACAACGAAAGAACTAGAAGCGAACCAAAACTTTTTTGCTTTAAAAACATTTAAATTTTGAATGTATGATAAAATGGCGCACTGAACAGCTTGTTCGGTAGAATTGTAGCACTACTAGCGACATCTACTATATGCTATGTCCGAACTAGAGCCCTAATAAAGTCCAGGTTAGTTCCATTTAGGTGAAACTTCTATAGGGAGTGTTCTGTGATACTGAGTTTGTTTGACGTTTGTCATTCAATTTATTTTGATTTAACTTGTTACCATAGTTACCATGGCTTTTTTTGCATTAAATGATATTCATAACATAAGTTAAACCTCTATGAAATAGTTGATAATAGTTAATTTTTTTTATTAATTTGGTAGGTAACAGTTTTGAAGAATGGCTAATTCAGTGGCGTACACATTTTTTCCCTAAAATCAACCCCAAATCTTCATGTAAAGATTTTTTAAATTTCTATCAAAAAGCTTTCTGTGAATAATTATATCTTGGCTGGTGTACTCTTTGTGTAAATTACATGGATTTGCTTCGTTGGCCAAGAAAGTCCGACCAGTTTTTTGTGGAAATTTTTTAATTTATCATCGGAAAATTGTTGTACTTCTTCAAACAGAAAGTTAGCTTGATGAAGTACGGTAAATGGTTTCTACCATAAAGGTTACACTAACTACTAAATTTCATGTCTGTCTAAAAAAAAACATTAACATTAAAAAGCAGTATCAAAATTCGCTACCATAACGCACTTGCTGCATCCAGGCTCTTTGTATTTTTGTTCACCTACTCAACCTACAAATTTTGTCGAACCTTTGCTTTTTGTATATAAAAAAAGAGGCTCTTCTAAGTACAAATATTGTATGCTACAATATACCTAAAATTGTATTTAAGAAAATGATATATGAACATTGAAGAATGTTGATTAGTTCGATGTTCAATTTTAAATTTTTAAGAAGTTCGAGGCTAATATTTGCTTGGGTTCGTTCATAGTTCTGTTCAAACAAAACATGGGTTTGCACACGTCTAGTTGATAATATTGAAAAACACATTTAATTAAATTTCTATCCAGAGTTTTTTTCTGTGGTACCATTGAATGACTAATAAGACCAGAAGATTGATATCAATTTGTTTCTTTTCCGTCAGTTGAACCATTTTTATTTTGATGCATGTTAATAATTTTATTATATTTGCAGGGTCGTACGAGATGATACAAGAATTACCAGAGGGTGGATTTAAATTTGTAGTTTCTCATCATTTTGAAAACAATGCAAAATTAGCTGGTGAACAATCACACCCATCAAGGGTGAAAAGGATTGCGCAGGAGGCTGTGACTTTATCCACTAGTTTACCCCTAAGTTATAGTAGTTCAGTTTTTGTTAGATACGATACCTCAAGGTTGGACGTCATGAAAGTCCTAATAACAGGACCTTCTGAGACCCCTTATGCAAATGGCTGTTTAGAATTTGATGTTTTTTTCCCAGGCGACTACCCAATGTCTCCCATGTTAATCAACTTAGAGACGACAGGCCACCATAGCATTAGATTCAATCCTAACCTCTATAATGATGGAAAAGTGTGCCTCTCTGTATTAAATACCTGGCACGGTAGACCTGAGGAGAAGTGGAATGCTCAAACATCTAGTTTTCTACAAGTATTAGTATCTATCCAGAGCTTAATATTAGTGCCAGAACCTTACTTCAACGAGCCGGGATATGAGCGTTCGAGGGGCACACAGTCCGGAAACCAGAGTTCTAAAGAATATAATCATAACATATGTCAGGCTACAGTTAGGTGGGCCATGTTGGAGCAAATTCTAAATCCCTGTCCTTGTTTCAAAGATGTAATAAATGCACATTTTTATTTAAAGAGATATGAAATTATTGCACAAGTGGAAGGTTGGATTAAAGACCAGGAAAGCGATTTCAATGAAAAGAAACAATCCAGAATTGTAAATAAGAGGGCAACATCGTCTAGTTTAGATAATTTCAAAAAAAATTTCCAACAGTTAAAGGATCACTTGCTAAAGTTGAAACCCCCTGATGGTATTGAAGGAGATGATTCGTCAAAAACTCCAACCAATGATATGGAAGTGAGTACTGTGGCGACAGATAACAACTCTGAGGGTGAACAGGAGAGGCAGGACACTGATATGTATATAGATATAGAAAAAATGTTTCCTAACAACAAGTGTGAGTGATACACAGTGAAGAACATCTGAAAATTTTGCATTTATTTAATCTGAAATTTAGACCATCCACAATTTGATCAACATTGTAGTTCATATAAATATTTCTATTAAAATTTATTTCGATTTTGCAACATTTGTATAATTCTATTTTTAAAATATATGTATTGTTATGTTTATAATTAAGAGGAATGTTTGAAGTAATATTTATTATTATTTTCCTATCAAAGACTGAACGATGTTGAGTATGTAGTGTTGATGATTTGTGGTTACCAGCTTATTTTTGTATTGTGTCATAACAATTGGTGATGTTTTACATGGTGATCCTTGGAACAGAAAATTTAAGAAGTTGCTTTTTGTAAAATAAGAACGTTTATTATTAATTTTCATTGAATGGAAGACATAAAATTTAAGAAACAATTGTGATTTGACAAAAAAAAAAATAGTAATAAAATATGTGGTTTTATCTATTATTTGTTTTTGAACGATTTTTTTTTTTACCTCAATTGAAATTAACACAGTAAAACATTTCGAGGAAAATGGCATATCAATCGAAATTTCCTTGGTTACCTTTGTCAAAAACATGTTTTTGTAAAATACATTTTTGACAAAATTTTTGAGAAGTTAGTCTTTAGGTGGGAGACGTCCACAATGTAAAAGTGAAACGATCAGAAAATGGATTAGGCAAAGCAATCCTTAGATGTATTATTCCACGGTGGCTGGTTCTATACAGGGGGATAAACAAGTAATGTTGGCTAATTCTTCAATTGATATCATTAATGATTCGAGATGGAACTGGTGTCTATTTTAAGAAAAGTTTCCAGTCGGGAATTTCAAATGAAGCATTTATTAATTATTATTAGGTTGTTGAAGATCTCAATGATCTATCTCATCACAATTCACAAGTCATTTGCATAAAAGCTCGCATAAGTGAATTAAAAGGTAAACAAAAACAATAAACAAAGTTAAAAACATTCTTATGTTTTTGTTGTGTAGTAGAATGCCAAGAAAAAAATTAGCCTACTGAGAATCAACCAAGTAGCAATGCCAGTACTGGAACTGGAAACAAAAGAATTTGCTGATAACATGTCTCCTAATGAACAGGAAAAATTGGAAGAACTGTTTGCTCAAGCAATTTAGTCTGGTTCTTGCCCTTTTAGTTTAGTAGAAAATCCTAATGTTTTAAATTTATTTTAACAACTACATCCAAGTTTCAAGCTACCTGGAGGAAACAAATTAACTACAATGAGGAAGTTGCATATAATTTACTTTTGATGAAAAACGTATTTAAAGTACAGCAAAATACTCTAAAAATAGATGTCTACAAGTAAACCCCCCTTAAAGTGAACCACTAATTAGTAATTAATTATTGAAATATTGAATATAATTCAAAAAGACAGGGTGGGCGAAAACGTGATCTGATTGAAGATGTTTGTGATGTCACGATCCGGTACATCTGCTTGTTTTCGTTTGTGTTTGCATCGAATTCTGAGCAGTTTTATCATAATTTTAAGTGGTCTTGGTGTTTAGTGTATAATATAGGTTCAAAGGTAGTAAGTTGTGTGTAATCTAGTTTAGTGTGTAACGGTGTGATGGCTTCAGCAGATTAAGAATCACAATACGAGAATGTTCCTGGACATACATCTTATAAGTGCTGTATAGTGCCCAAATGTACTTCCACAACAGTAACTACCCCCAACAAATTATTCTTTAATGTACCTAAGGATGAGAAAATCAGGAAGAAATGGTGTATATTTTTCTTGTAGATTATTTGAATGGAGAACATTTTGAGGTTATGCTTTTATTTACATTATATTTTATAAGAAATTACTACAGAAAATCCAACAAAGATATTTACAGGATAAAATAAGGTTCATATCAGACATACATACCTGCCAGCTTTCATTCCTTTTATCTCAGCACCCATGAAATTCGGGTTGTTTTCTAAAAATGCAAACATTCCTAGTACATCAATTTTTGGTAAATTATCAGATTCTCCTTGGACAAATCCAACTTCTGTAGTCATACTATAAGACTGTACAGTATTTAAACTAATTAATAAGAGTATATAGATATTAACAATAATATAAGTTGATAACAATAACTAACCGGTACACGTAAGTCGCATAAACGCTAATGGTGAGATGAGGATCTCTGTGTGAGTAAGCGAAACTCGTTTGGCCGATACCGGATCATGACGTCACAGTAGGCCGTCTTTGTTTACGGCTGCGTTTTGGCGCAGAGACAGTTATTTTGATTTTCTATATTTTTTTTACAGGAAAACTATTGGTTAAAAATTTAAATTTTATATGGCAATTGATTTTATACAATGTGTGGAATTGAATAAGAGGAGAATAAAAAAATGTGCAAATTTCTCATTATGTAATGCTGAATATGCTAGAATCCCAAAAGTAGTTGAAGATAAACTACAAGAGGCTAATGATATGGAAATTCTTTCAGATGGTTGGACAGATGTCAATGGGGTGGCACTAATAAATATAATTGTAGCAACTCCGGAGCCTGTATTATTCAAAAAGGATAGACTTGGGCACAGACAAACACACTTATGTTTACTTAGCCCAGATTTATCCTCAAGAAATTGAAAAAATTGTCCCCAATAAAATTTCAGGCATCATAACGGATAATGCTGCAGCTATGAAAGGTTCGTGGGCTATTATTCAAGAAAAATATCCACATAGTTTGGCATATGGCTGTTTAGCATATGGTTTAAATTGACTGGCCAAGGACTTGGCTAAAATCACAGCTAGTAGGTTATTAACAGTTTCATAAATCACGTAACAGAAAATGTGGGTAGAGCTAATTTATACCAATATAAAATCAGACATCGTCAGTAATAGATTACCTGTTAACCCGTTCACTGCTCACGTGTGTTTGTAGGAACACCCTACGGGCTAAAGGTTGATTTTTTCTCAGGTATCTTTTCAGAATTACTACATAGCACCACAAAGTGTATTTGGCTAAACAAGTGCAAAATATACTAAAACACGTGATGACGCAAAATCGCGCCACGGGCATTACACAACTAACTTTTCGTGAAATGCTCATGACTCGATTTCGCGTCATGTGTGTGTTGCTTCAAAAGTAATTATATTGATTACAAAACAAATACAAAATATCACATGTAAATGAAAAAAATAATTTTATTAATTCAATACACAAAAAAACCAAATAGAATATGCAAAATAAGAAAACAAGAATTAAATTGTTTTTCTTATAAATGTAAGAACAAAAACATGTGTAAATAAAAATAACAAACTTTCTTTGGTGCACAAAATAAATAAAATAAGGTAACTTATTTATTACAGGTCCGCATGCCATTCGTCGAAACAGTTTCCATCACAAAGATGGCTTCGAAGGGCATGCTGGGCAAAAGTAAGTTGTGTCTTTTCGCACTTTATTTTTATAACAATTTTGGCATCTTCTGCACGGCCTATGTTTGGAATTCGGCGTCATAGGATTTTTTTTTCCGCCCTGTGCTGGAATGAAATAAGTCTCTCTGGTGGAACTTCCTTTGGTAGTTCAAGTTCTTCAATCACTCGCAGTCGGAAATCATACAACGAAACTCGACTTCTTTCATATTTCTTATACAAAAAGTATGAGTTCAAAAGCAGCAATGCAGAACGTGAGTGCCAATTTTTTTTGTACCATCGAAGCGATTTCCTAGAGCATGAGTAATAAGACAACATTTGATCCTGCTTGTCAACGCCACCCATGTTTTTATTATACATATATATGGCTTCCGGTTTCTGCTTTTCTTGGTCCCTTTTGTTTCTGTATTGGACGAAATCATGAGAACATTTAGTGGAAATGTACGATACATTGCGCTTGTCACGCCACTTTCTGACCATTACATCATTGGAGTAGCGAGCAATATTGTCGCCCAGCTTCAACTTTGCATTTTTTATCTCAAGAGGATTGTCTTTTCGTTCAAGCCGTAGAGTTCCGGTGCAGTAGGTCCCTCTTTCTAATAGTTGGCAAGCCAAAGAATAACTGTTGTAGAAGTTGTCCATAAATAAAGAGTGCCCTGCGTCCAAACTTTCTTCCATTACATGGAGAACTACATTGGCAGCATGGCCTTTGCCACCAAAATCATCTAGCACACCGGTATAAATGGAGAACTTCAGAATAGTTCCATCTGGCTCGGTCAACATGTACAGCTTCACTTCGTACTTATGGCGCTTATTTTTATATACTGTCTAAAAACCAATCTCCCGCGCCATAAGACCATGGATTCATCGAGAGAAAGATTTTGGTTTGGGGAATAGACATCCACCATTTTATTATTGAAGTAATCTATCACAAGTTGAATTTTGAATAGCCTGTCTTGGGGTTTTGGTTCGTTTTGTTTTGGGTTTTCTGCAAAATGCAAGCATTGCATAATGATCATAAAGTGATCTCTGCTCATGTGGGTCGAAAAAAATGGAAGATTGAAAAGTCATCTTGTCTTTCTTCCAAAAGTCTTGCATTCGAATGAGTGGAATTGTCCCCATGTGCAGAAACAATCCAAAAAAGAGACGCATTTCAGGTATCGAAGTTTCGTGCCAACGAGCAATTCTGGAAAATTCGTGCACATTGGGAGACTGGAATACCTCGACTGCGATTCGTTTCCTGAACAACAAGATTCAAAAAGCTGTTGTGAACCAATAAATTGAAATAATCAATTGGCCTATTCCCTGTAATTAAAAATTATTTATTCAATAAAAAAATGTGTGAATTATCGTAAAGTAAATAGTCTCACCGTCTGGTAGTATTTTTAGCTCTTGTTTCCCTGTAAAAGTTAGCGTTTTCTTGCTGGGTGTTTGGGTCCAGTTCACAGTTTTATCATCGGACCTTGGAACAGTAACTCGCTAAAGAGTAGTGCCTAAATCAGTTTCTGTCTCAACAAGAACGTCATCATTTTCTTTGATATCCGAATCCAAATAATCTGGATCCTCAAAATCATCGTCAGAGTACAGTAAAATGCGTTCTATCTCAGCGTCAGAAGTGATTTACGAAGTTTGTACTTATTTTTTGTTATTTTTGGTCGTTTTACTCCGGATGGCCCTGCCCCAGTCGAATCCGTTGCGAACTCAAACCAGCACAAATTAACGATACCTCGATGTATGTTGAACAGGCTCACAATAAATCACATGCGTACAACGGCGGCTTACATACTAAGAACGGTATGTGCATGCCCGCTGTAATGACTCGAAATCGCGTCATGAGCGTCCGTGGTGCAGCACACAAGACGTGATTTCGCGTCATGCGCACTGGACGGGTTAATGGCTCAATAGACTTGCGTCTTAGGCCAAACAAAATAGACAATGGAATAGAAGTATAATATAACTAAGAACTTTGATAAGGAAAATAAGTACGTTCCAAGTCAAATAACAGTTTCATAAATCACTAACAAAAATAAAATGAATAACACCTTCATTGAGGAAAATAAACCTCAGCATATCTAAAATTGTGTTCTAATAAAAAAAACTAACCAATATTGAATTCTTGTGATTTTTAATCTGAATCTGATGTATCAAGTTCTGCAAAAACAGTCGTAGGTTAGGTTGTTTCTTTCTGCGTTTGAAACGAATACATAAACTGATTAAATTTTTTCATATGGATTTCTCCTGGATAAGTAGTACAGCAGTTGGTTGCTAAATCTAATTTTATTTGTAATAAGTGGCTCACGGCATCCGACAAGAGACGCCTTCTATTTCTTTGGGCTTATTATCTGTCGTTGAAAATAATCTTTGCACGTCAGCATTGCCATGAGTTAAAATAAGGATAGCTAAAGCGAGTGTACTTATGTTTTTAAATTGTGACTCATCATTAAAGTTTTTCAGATCCAACAATTTGGGAATTCAATAAGTTCATGTTTTTTTAATAAGCCTTCTTTTGCTCCTTCAGAAAAATAAAGCAAATACTATATAATGACAATACAGGACACTCCGGGCTGATTTCGTGTTTCAAAAATATCAGCGCCCTTAGGGGATAGTACTGATGTGACGTCGTTCGAGAACGTGTAACACTAGCAATTGCTGGTGTTTAACTGTGTATAATTAAGTTTGGGCTGTGTTTTTTACAATGAATGTTAGTGGTTGGGTGTGTGCAATCTATAATTCTTCGAATTATAATGTGCTAAATCTATCAAAGACATTTCATAGGTTTTCAAAGGATGGCGAAAGGTTAATATGATTTGAAGCAGAAGACAAATTCAGAATCACTTTTATGCCAACATGTACAGTTCGCAGAAGATAATTTATTGTGTAATATTTACCATCATGTATCTATTTATAGATAAACTTCGTAAACGGATGGTTGAAAGGTTTCAATCATAACTTGTCTTCCAGTGCATCAAAAAAAAAAAAAAAGATATATGAAGGCAAAAAAAATTTTGCATTAATAATAAATGATATAAGAAAACTCTTTTTCTATATTCCTCTGTGTCCTCTTTTATTTCAGTATGGCATAAATTGTCACATTCTTCCACATTTAAAATTATTTTACTTGGTAAAGGCTTTTACTTATCTTCCGAAGACAAGTTTTTAAATAGACAAGTAGAAATAGCAGATTCAGCCCTATAATGAATTTATTTACGGAAGTAAGAGTTAGTCTCACCTTTCATCTGCACAATTTCTTAATTATGTACTAAGTATATCAGTTCCATATTTTAAAATATTAGATTAACAAGACAGTTATCATGTAGAGATATAACAAATTGAGTACTGTGCTACCATTTATACCTAGAACAATTATTTATAGGTAAGTACAGATTGTAACTTAATAATCCTCAGGAACAGCTTCAGTATATTGCTATACCTACCCTTGAAATAGTAGTTTAACGACGGTTTCAAGGTAGTACTTTAAATTATGATGAAATAAGATTATTGTAACTATATAATCAGAAAATTTTCACTGTTTTGTCATGTACAAGTTTTTATATTCATCTATAATAAACCAATTGTCTAAATTAAGAATATGCAGGTAAATATACAATTCAAATTACCCGCTCAGTTGTCAGTACTTCGCGCGAGGTGGCGCTAGTGTACTTGTCACCAATGCTCAAGCATAGGAGTGTTCCGTGTTGTGATTATATAGTATTTGAATAAAGTTAAATGATAGTATACATTTATTTGGAAAAATAAAATTTTGATACTTTTGGATGATTTTGCTGCACCGTCGCTGCCGGAGGTAAATTCTGCTACATGTAGCGGAATTTCGCCACGGTTGGCAACACTGGGACTGGTGTAGAATTTGACAAGCTTACATGTATGAAGGGGTATACAACACAGAACACATAAGTGCATTGTAAGTGGTATTTAGGATGTCATTATTTTTCTGTATTATATAGGTGCCTTGTCAAGGCTTAATAGACAATTGCATGGGTTTTCCATTAAATGAATTTTACATTTACCTAATAGTTTTTCATACATAGAACATTATTACATTCATTAAAATACCCAAGAACATATGTAGGGGACAGAAGAATTTTAAAATCAAAAAATTTCAAATTATGTACCGCGAACGTTCTGTTATTTGTCGTGACGTACTTGGACAGTGAAGAAATGACGTGTTTACATTTGCCTTATGGTATGATAATATGTACGGTCTCAAGCTCATTGCCATTGTTGACATTACCGTCCAGTGACATCACAGATCGTGTTGGCAAAATAGTGCTGTTTGAAATCAATTAAGAAATTCGCATTTTCAAATATTTTTTTCATCGTTATTTTTGTAGTGTCGACTGAAAGAAATATTAAAACTCATCTTTGTGGGATGTCTATCAGATGTGATAAGAATCATGCAAATTGTCTATTCAAGTTAAGCAACATGTCGGGCACGGTCAGTTGTTCGACTGGTGGCCAGTTTGTGATCTCATCTAGGTGTGATGTTTGTAGAAAACTTTACTTTGGAAGAATTTTTTTTATTATAAATTATTTACGAAAAAAAAATGTGTTTTTTGTAAAAGTATATTTTTCCGAATTTTAGTTTGAAAAAATGTAAAAAATATTTTTTAATGACCGTGAAAGATTGGTCTTATCGAATTTTTGAGACATTTTTTTGCTTTTTAGTGAATTTTCATTAAGAAAAGCGAAGAAGGTAAAGCCATATAAAATTAGATTTCGTCACATGTTAGAAGAAAGGGATGAATCCCGAAGGTTGGAATTTTGCCTAACTTTAGTTAAGAAATTTATAGAGGATCGAAATTTCTACAAAAATCTTATTTTCTCAGGTGAACAGACTTTTACCACTAAGGGTGTATGTGTGTCACAGAGTTGTCGATATTGGTCTGAAAGTAGTCCAGATTATGTAATAAATTCTCAGCGGCATTATTTTAAAAGCGTTAATGTTTGGTGTGCCCTTTCCTATCATTGTGGTGTAATTGGGCCATATTTTATTGAGGGAAATCTTAATCAACATTTTTATTTAAATATTTTGAATCAGTTTGTCGACGAACTACCATACGAACTAATATTTTTTTCACATTTTCAACACAAAGGTTGCCCTGTCATCTGGACATTTGGGGAATGTAAAGGTCTGAATGAGAATTTTCACGAAAAATGGATAGCCAGTGCTGGTCCCATTTTGTGAGCGCCCAGATCTCCGGACCTAAAAATCATAGATTTTTATTTTTGCGACTAGATAAAACAAATAGTATAGTCAATAGGTTTCCCAAAGATGTAGAGGTATTTAAAAATCGCGATAAATTATATATCCCCTAAGGAGGTTAGAACAGCTTTCACTGCATTTCGGGGAAAAAATTTAAGATGTGCGAATAAAGGCGGCGGACTTTTGGAATAAATGAGTATTTCAGTTGATGTTAGTATTGAAATAAATTTATTTTTTGATGTTTGTATTTTCTTATTATAATGTTATCATTTCTTTAATTATCTAAATGTCTAATAGAGGGATAAAAAGAAATCTATCGTGTTCAATCTATTATCTTGAACAACTTTTGTTAACAACAGTTTTTAATATGTATCTTCAATAAGGAGGGTGCTGGGAATGAAAATTATGGGAAATATATTAGGCTTGGGATTTTAAAATTTTGTATTCTACTCAGTTTTTTCTCCGATCGTCTTTTCTTAATGACATTTTTTCGTATCTCCTAGAGAAAAGGCACTTCACTAGCGTAAAAAATTGATTTTTTGTAAATTTCCGAGACATTCTTGATTTTTGGAAATTAAAATTATGACAAATTATTTGTCATGTTTACTTTTAATATAATATAAAATATCCCGGGGCAACAAGCGGCGTTAAGTATCATGTAAACAAAACCTCAGTTAATGTATCCATAGCCCAGTGGCAGCGTGCTTGTGTTCTACGCAGGTTTCGAGATCAATTCTTGCTCGATCAATGTATGGTGTTTTTGTTTCACTTTGACATTCGGAGAAACAATAGTGTACACGTTCCATACGTTGTGAACAAGATCTCATTTGTGTTTAAAATGCCTGAATAACTTTGTCACATTTGAGTCAAAAATTATAATTTTTAGCAGACAAGAAAATACATCAATAAAAAATTTGTTTTTAAAAAGCTTTTTTAGCTGTTGAAAAAACAGTTTGATTAGGTTGACTAAAATGAAATCATTCAGGCGATTAATAAGGAAAAATAACTGCTACGTTTTTTTCCCTTTAACGTCAGTCTATTTCCGCGACCTTGGCCAATCACCGACGCCAGGGAGCGGTTTCACCTCATATGCCGGAAATTTCGCCGAACCCTTGCCTTTCTGTAAGGCGGATAAGGATCTTTAACGTGCCCAACATCGCATGGACACGGGACCGGCGGCTATTCGAAGGGGGAATTTCAAACTAGGTTCATAATGCATTATAAATAATGCAACCAAATGAGTACTTTTGTATTGCCTACTATTACAATACTTAAATAGAATTTCTTGTACTAAGTGACAATCGGAACCTGTGATGAGCACTGAGAAGTACACTTGGAGAACCCAAATCACCACAAGACATTTAACACGTTAACCGCTGTATGAATCAAATACGATTCACGTTACATTTTCCCAATGCGTTCCATGAATCATATTTGATTCGCATAAATATTTTTCTTTCAGGCTACTTATTTCAGCCATAATTCACATCTACATTGTGGGTAATGGAAGTCTGGCAAACAGATTTGTATAGTTAGCGCTGTAGAATTTCAACTATGTTAACAGGAGGCGGCCTGTTATACTGAATTCAGTTTTACCTAATTTAGGCCAATTTCTAGCGTCGAATAAAACAACAAGCATGCTAAATGTTTATTTATAATATATTTATCAATGTCAATGTATAAAATCATAAATTATTGTAAAAAAATTTAAAAACTAACAAAAAATGTCAAGCAACAAAGATATATTTGATAAAGTAATTTGGTGAAATTAAAAAGAACAATTACAAAGTGCAGTTGTGCACAGTAGTAAAACATGGAATACAATAAAAAACGAAAGGCAAGGCAACCTTGGAAAGGACCTAAAGTTTCACCTACACAAATATTATTTGAATACCTCAAGATGCTCTGGAAATTGTTTCTTATATGATTTATAAGAGGTGTAATTTTCCGAAGCCTTTCAGAAGTGTTTCCACCCTCGTCTGTGAAGTGCCAGTTACTGAGAAGGAGATCGAACCGGTTCCTTGACATTACTTGCTTGATTCCTGTAGAATAGAGAATGTTATTTGTCCAATAACCCTCTAATTTTGGCATCTGCACCAAACTGAACCAAAGTTGTAGACCCAGAAATATCATTTGATTGTGATTTGTGTCCTTCCACTTTCTTATCCTTGTGCCTCGCTTAGCTTTTGATGAGCATATCTGTTTGTTTCTTACACCATTAGTTCCAACAATGGTTCATCAACAAACATAAGATAGAAGTCTATAGGTTGTTACCATGCATTTCTTCAATAACATTTTGTTTTATTCCAAAATTATTATCTAATAACTAAAAGTGTTTTAGGTTTTCACCTGTAATTTCATTCCACTAAAGGTCGATTGAATTCAGATTTCCAAGAATATCATCTGACTCAGACTCAGTGGATACATGCAGATTTCTTATAACATCAATTGTTTGTTCTATAGACTGAGCAGCAGTAAACTGATACTTACTAAGAGAAAAACTTTCGGTAGCACCACTTGTAGTCACTTTTATTATCTTTCTAGCGACGTAAGAATCACAAAACTAAGATCACTTCCAGTAGATAGTCCGACACCTGGGACCACCCCCTCAACTTTTTTCTGCGATGTGCGTGACGTCATAGCGCATGCGTGTGAGGGTGGCATCTGACCTGACATCTGTCAGCTATCATTGGGGGCTGTCAGGTGTCACTGGACCTGTCACCTGTCCGATGATGTCATGATGTTCCAAGATGACCGCAATCAGGTTAGTTCTCCATGTGTTTGTTGTCATCTGTCGGGACTGTCACCTGACCTGTCTGATGACGTTAAATGTTCCAAGATGGCTACAATCAGGTTAGGTCTCCATGTGTTTGTCGATTCCCTGCTATCTGATTGGTTGTTGCGGTTAAGTGTGTTGTATGACATGGTGATTCCCGCTATTTGACTGTTGAGGTTATGTTCGTGCACACACGTGTTGTGTGACATATAAGCATGCTGATCCCCGCTATCTGACTGTTGAGGTTAAGTGTGTTGTTTATTGAGGTTAAGTCTCCATTTGTGGTTATGTTCCATGTCGATTCCTCCGCTATCTGATTGTTTGTTAAGGTTATGTTGGCACACACGTGTTGTATGACATACAAGCATGTTGATTCCCGCTATCTGACTGTTTGTTTGTTAAGGTTATGTTCGTACACACGTGTTACATGGTGATTCCCCCCGCTATCTGACTGTTGAGGTTAAGTGTGTGGTGTTTATTGAGGTTAAGTCTCCGTCTGTGGTTGTGTTACATGCTGATTCCCAAGCTGACTGTTTGTTGAGGTTAAGTCTATGTGTTTAGGTTATGTCGTGTTTAGTTTTGGCGGGAAATTTGAATTTTATTGAAAATTTGTGTCTCTTGTGTCCAAAGTTTGGCTCGTCGTAGAAGGAAATATTCCATTGGAAATTGGTAAAGTGAGGGAATATTCCCTTATACGACGAGTCAAACTTCACACACATATATACATTCAGGTTAGCCATACATACAGATATGAGAGAGATAGACAGACAATTTGAAATCTCGTTTAAAGAAAAGCGTTCACCTGAAATTAAATTTTGAACCCGAGTTCGAACTGACCGTATAATTCAATATAAATGCATTCATGGTTAAACCACAGAGACTAGATAAGGTTTGTTTAATGCTTTGTATATATAAAACAAAACCAGTTGTTGACTTATGATAATTAAACTTGTTTATCAAATTATGTGGGCGTTCTCTATTTAACATGAGAGGAACTTTGATTTGAAAATATTGGTAAATATATATATATATATATATATATATATATATATATATATATATATATATATATATATATATATATATATATATATATATATACATTCAATAAGTCTTAACACACTTCATATAATAACAAATCTAAAACAAAACATTTGCTATATAATATTAAATCGAAAACAAAATGTATTTGCATATGCAAATTAACCTGTTTCCTGACCGGTAATAAAACTGATATGAGTTTATGTGAATGTTTTCTATTAACGTAAATTCAAAATGTATTGTGGACGTGTATATAGGGGGTGATCAAAAATACAAGTAACAAAACTCAATTTGAAAACAAAACAACTTCAATATACGAGGGTTCTTTGATATGTGTTGTTTGAATGCAAACAGACTGCTAATATATGAGGGAAATACTTACCTACAGCAAGAGAGAGCGGGACGTCATCCTTGTTTCACAGCTTAACACATACTAAACAGATGTGTGTGTGTGTGTGTGTGTGTGTGTGTGTGTATATGACTTTGATTTTTGTTTGAGCTTGTACACGTTGTTGTTTGAAAGGATATATAACACATAGGTCAGGACAGTTCGATGTCTTTGCTTAGACTGACAGATGTATGTAATAACATACATGCAGATAGACAGACAACTATTTAACAGCGGTTAGAGCGAGAGCTGGTCAGTATAACACTGGTAAACATAGCGAACAGTCATGTTCAAGTTACTCTTGAGTATCGGTGTTCTTTGTCTAAGTGCCTGCTGTGGAGAGGATGTAAGTGAAACAGACAGACAATTGGCCCTCGAGTATCTCATCAAATATGGTTATTTGAGTAGCAATATCAGTAACAATGACCAGCTAACGATGTTAGAGGAGACAGAAGCTTTCACTGAGGCCTTAAACATGTTTCAAACGTTTTTCAGTTTACCCGAAAGTAACAAGCTGACTAGAGGAGACATTAATCTGATGAAACGTAAACGATGTGGTGAAGAAGATTTTTCCCAGAGTTCATTATTAACAGTAAAACCTATATGGAAAAAGAAAACTTTGAAATGTTACATACATCATTTACATCCTACAGTACAAGTGCTAACACAAAAAGCATTCAAACAGTGGGAGCAAAATGTTAATTTGAATTTAGTGAGAACAAACAACTATGGGGAAGCCGACATAGCTATAAGTTTTTGTGACAACAGACATAATTACTTGATAAGCAGGCTACCGTGTAGATATCCAGTTGGTGGTGAAGTTTTAGGGTACTCTTATTTTCGAAATCTTGACAATACACTCATTGAGATCCACATAAGCAATAATGTCACGTTGAACCTTCGACCACACGCGGCAGATGACTCGTCATACTATATGGTTATTCTACACAAACTGGGGCTCGGTTTAGGACTCAAACACTCCAACAACCCAAACTCTCATGTATCCGTATGCTGGATCCAGCATATCTACTGAAGATATTCAACGAATGCAAGAGTTGTATGGGGAACGCTCTACAACAACATCAACAACACAGACTATACCAAAAACATCAAAGACTACAGCAAAGACTACAATGAAACCTTTGATGAAACCAAGGGCGTTCGCTGTAAAACCTGAAACCAAAAAGACCATGGACTTGTGTAATTATATAGACAAGATCAGACAGTTAGTCATTATAAACCACAACATGTATCTGTTTTATAAGGAATGGGTGTGGGTTGTCCCATTGAACAATATGAAGGGTCCCTATCCAGAGGTAAAACTTGTGACAGATTGGCTACCGCATTTGAAACATTTAAAAGAAATTAAACATATATATCAGAGGCCTAGTGGTGAAGTGGTCATGTTTACCAATTGTAAATACCACGTGTATTTATTTTATAATGAATAACAAAAAAACAGAACAAATAGGGCACTGACAATAAGCAAAGTTACCTACCTTTATTCTCCAATAATGCAGGAACATAAGCTTCGTTTTTCTGTATTCACACACAACACCTCTAGGGACCTCGTGTCTCCCAAAGGACTTACAAACAAAATGGATATTTAGAGACCTCGTGTCTCTTCAAGGGGTTGAAAGCAATTCGCTTTCTCGAGACCTCTTGCCTCTTCAAGGACTCAAAAACAAGTGGCAGAGGGATGCAAGCTTCTCTCCCTTCTCTCATTCTTCTTCCCCCCCTCTGGTCTTCTGGCGGAAACCATTAGTAACACTTACTCTATGTCAGTGTAGCGCGCGACATTTGAATTTAAAAGTGACAGAACAACGAGCATGAACATTCCGCCCACCAAAATAAGGATTTATTTTCACAATTATATTGTTTCTCAAATAAACAAACGAAACAAAAATTTACAATAAGCACAAAAAACAAAAACTGAAGCTATTGGATTTATAATTAACTGTACAAAAAAATTTCAAGGCGGACGTATTACTGCGATGGCAACAGACATAACTTCGTCAGAGGCCTATCAAAAGTGCCACTACTAGTGCGAACTTGAGCTACCCGAGCTATACCATCACGGCCTGGGTATAGTTGCATAATGCGTCCGAGCTTCCAAACAAGAGGTGACGAAGTCTCATCTTTAATCACAACTAAAGCTCCGATCGGGGGGGACGTTTGCACAGTATCCCACTTACCACGCTGCTGCAGTGTATGCAGGTATTCGTTCTTCCAGCGGCGCCAAAAGTCCTGGTGGATCCTTTGCACCAGCTGCCAGCGTGACAAGCGATTCATACTTAACAAAGTCAAATCAGCATCAGGAGGAGCACCTAACGGTTCCATTGTAAGAAAATGTCCTGGGGATAGGGCTAACAGATCATTTGGATCAGTACTCGCACTACACAATGGTCGAGAATTCAAAACTGATTCCACTTGAGCAAGCAACGTGGACATTTCCTCAAAGGTCAGAATCTGCAAACCGATCACCCTTCGCAAATGAGTCTTGACTGAGCGCACTCCTGCCTCCCACAGACCTCCAAAATGCGGAGCTGATGGGGGGGTTGAAATGCCACTTAATGGTACAAGCATCTGCTGCCCCCTTTGCATAGTTTAAGAGCTGCTTATTTGAGCCGACGAAGTTGGTACCTCTATCGCTATACAAATTGTCACATCTTCCTCTGCGAGCCACAAACCTCCGAAGAGCTGCCAAGAAGGCTTCAGCTGAAAGATCAGACACTACTTCCAAATGGAGGGCCTTCGTTGCCATGCACACAAACAAACAAATATATGCTTTCACCTTTCGGACACCTCGATATCTGCCCTGTGTCACAAAAACTGGACCTGCAAAATCAACTCCGCTGTGTGAAAACGGCTTCAACTGAGAAACCCTGGCAACTGGCAAATCAGACATCATCGGTGCCATGGGAGTAGGATTCACTCGAAAGCAACGATAGCACCTTGACAAAACATGATGAATAGCTCTCCGAGGGGACAAAATCCAAAACTGTTGCGAAAGCAAATGAAGCAATGTGCGAGGACCAGGATGAAGATTGACATGGTGTGTGTGTGCAATGATTAACTCGGTGAGACGATGTGAGCGGGGCAACAATATAGGGTGTTTCACTTCAACTGGAACATCAGCTTGACGAAGGCGACCGCCCACCCTGAGGATACCCTCTGTATCCAGAAAGGGGGCTAACTTATTTATTGCCCTCGCACACCTCTCACCTTTAACCAAGGATGCTATTTCCCTTTGAAATACTTCACCTTGAGCACACTTGATAAGCATATGAAGCGCCTCCTGTAATTCGGTGGCTGTCAGAGATGCAGTAGTTCGGTCAGATGGAGACACCCTACAATTTCGCACAAACCGCTGACAATATACAACAACACCCTGAATTTTCCGTAGATGCGAAAAGCGATTCAAAAGTTTACTGAGCCACTCCTCATTTGCCAAAGTAACTAGTACGGGGAGAGTTCGTTGCTCCGCCAGGCACTCTTCTGGCGGCTCAAAACGCAACGACTTGGGCCAATTTTCTCTTGCCAATTTTAGCCAGGCGGGTCCCGCCCACCATAGTGGATGCTCACAAAACCCAGAAGGTAACATGCCTCTCGATGCACAATCAGCTGGGTTTTCTTGTCCACTTACGTGATGCCATGACTCTGGAGGAATCTTCTCTTGTATGCTTGCTACTCGATTCCCAATAAAGGTCTTCCACCTATTGGAAGATGATTTTATCCAGGCAAGTGCCACCATAGAGTCTGACCAAGCATACATAGAGTTAAACTCAAAACGACCTTCATACACCCGACACACAAATTCCAGAAGCTTTGCCAACAATAAACACCCACACAATTCGAGACGTGGAATCGATATTCTTTTTAAAGGTGATACCTTGGACTTGGCACACAGAAAATTGATCCAAACTTGACCCTCCTCTGATACTTGTCTTAAGTAAACAACTGCAGCATACCCTCGCTCCGATGCATCACAGAACCCATGGAGTTCTGTACTGATGATATTATCGTGTTTTACGCCTCTGGGAATTGATAAACCTGCTAGCGCACTGAGTTGTGATTTATACTGAGACCACTGACCAACAATATCCTTTGAGGGCTTATCATCCCATCCCACTTTTTGCTCCCACAAGCACTGCATAAGATATTTTGCCAACAGGGTAACAGGAGACAAAAAACCCAGGGGGTCATAAATTCTTGCCAATTCCGAAAGATTTCGTTTTGTGCACGGACGATCAATAGGTTCAACATTAAAAGAGAATGTATCACCTATGGGACACCACTGCAATCCTAAAATTTTCAACACTGATGGATCATTTAAATCTAACGATCGAGGTTGCTGACTATCAGCTGATACTGTGGACAACAGTTTCGAATTATTGCTGGCCCACTTCTTCAATTCAAAACCCCCCTTAGCAAACAACCCAATCAATTGCCGTTGCAACTCAAAAGCCTCTGACAATGAGTCGACTCCACTGACTACATCATCCACATAGAGATCGGACCGAACTAGCTTTGCTGCCAATGGAAAAGATGATTCCTCATCATCACAAAGCTGCATCATTGTTCGGATTGCCATGTGTGGGCTTGAGGAGACCCCATATGTGACAGTATTAAGGCGATATCTCTGTACAGGTTCCCCCTTTGAGAACCTCCAGAGAATTCTTTGGTAATCCCTATGATTATCTACAACCAAAATTTGTCGATACATTTGCCGAATGTCAGCAGTAAATGCAATTTTGTTTGAGCGAAATTTCAACAACACAGTGGCAATATCTGTCTGCAACTTCGCTCCCACTAACAACGTATCGTTCAGAGATACACCATTCGTACTTTTGGAACTAGCATCAAATACCACCCGCAGTTTGGTCGAAAGGCTGTGAGGACGCAACACACAATGATGGGGAATATAGTATGCATCAGATGGTTCCACAGCTACATCTGATACCAGAGACATATGTCCAGACTCATAATAATCCCTGATAAACTCCGAATAGGACTTGTGCAACGCTGGATCCCTACTAAGACGTGCTTCCAGGGAGTAAAACCGCCTCAATGCAACACTGAAAGATTCTCCCAAACACGGAGTACCCTCACGAAAGGGCATATTTAAAATATATCTCCCAGCACTATTTCGGTGCTGAGTCTTCTTGAAGATTTCCTCACATTTTTTATCTTCCGGAGACATAACTAAACCTTGTGGTACCTGTTCCAAGCTCCAAAACTGTTTCAAGGTATGATCCAAGTCGACCAACGTGCATAAACTATTCACAACAGAATGAGACTTTGACTGTTCTACACTGCCCATAAGCACCCAACCAAAAACAGTATTGATGGCCACTGGTGCACCTCGAGGCCCTCTCTTTATTCCAGGTCTAACCACATGAGCATAAACGTCAGTACCCAACAAAATTTCAATGTCCCCTGGTATACCAAACTCTGAATCTGCCAACTCTAAGTTCTGAATATGTTGCCAGTGGCACTGCTCAATTTTAGCAGAAGGGATCTTGGAACAAATGTTCGGAATCACAATCATGTCCAACTCTAACTTTGTTGGCTCATAAATGGACTCTACTCGACATTTGAGAGTGCCTTGGCTAGCAAGCGAGCTCATTTGGTTCAAGCCTTGAACCATCACTGAACGAGATGAGGTGTTGAGCCCCAATTTTTCAACACACTGCTGCGAAATGAAATTAGCCTCACTCGCACAATCCAGGAGAGCTCGACATCTCCTAACCTTTCCATTTTTATCTCGTACTAATAGCATTATAGTTGCCAGTAACACGGACTGTTCCCTTTTTACCACACTTGCCAACACACGCAATTGCTCTGCACCTTGTGGCTCTTCCACAGGTGGCTTGTTTGAGTCACTCTCATCTCCCGATGCCGGTGCTTTTGGGAAGTGCAATAATGTATGATGGTGTTTATTACATACACGACAACTTGATGACTTGCACTCCCTGCTGGCATGCGAGTTTGATAAACAGTTAAAACAAAGATTATTTTTTTTTGCGAACGTATACCGTTTATGAGAGGATAAAGATAGAAATCCATCACACTTGAGCATGGGGTGCTCCTCCTTACAATAAGCACATACAAGCTTTGTGCTGGTAACAAAGGACGAAGCGGGCCTAGCAGTGGTTGCTGAAACATGCTGCCTTCTATTAGTCACATAATTGGAAGTTAAGGCAGTTGTCTCCATTGCTTTACACTGCTTTTCCAAGAATCTACATAAACTACTAAAACTGGGAATGTCCGATTCGCAAAACTCAAGCTCAAATTTTTGCTTAAGACTCATATCCACCTTTTGCAGCAACATGTTGAATTTAGTGAAATCCCACATGTCATGTTCAAACTGCTTCAACGCTTCCAAATTTTCACTGAATACAGACAACAACGTTCGTAGGGAAGAAGCAGATTCACTATTTGCTTTGGGGGCCTGTACAATACCCTGCCAATAATTGGTCAACAAAACCCGGGTATTGTGATACCTTGAGACCAGAGACTTGAATGCAATCCCATAATTGCTTCCCGTTAGCGGTAAATTCTTGATTAGGCCAGCTGCATCCTTCACTAACGAAGCACTCAAATATTGGAACTTTTCAATATCTGACAATGATTCGTTCTCATGAATCATTGTTTTAAACAGATCATAAAAGGTTGGCCAGTTTTTCCAATTTCCATCGAATTTTGGCATCTCGATTTTCGGTAACCTCAAATGTCTGTTTAAATTTGAAGTTGACATAATCGCGTTTGCGTTCGTTACTTCCTTTTCACTGAGAGATCGAGCGTTCGATGATTTGACAGAACACCGCGACTTACTCGATGCTCGACTCGATTTCGAACTACCGTGAAAAACGGATCGAGCTTGATTCTCAGCGGCTTTATTTGCATAACCTCCCAGTTCTCGATAGATAGTTTTTATAGAGTATTGCAGTTCATCGAATTTGTTCTGCATTTCATGCTCGCTCTCCAACTCTGATCGATCAACTACCGACACGATGTCCAAATGCAATGAATCAAATAGATTGACCAACTCATTCAACGCCTCAAAACGAACCTCAAATCTATTCAACCTATCTAAATCCACTACTGCGTCTATTTTGACCTGTTGAGCCACGTGCAATATGGCTTCTACTCGTGTATAAACGCTTTCGCGCTTATTTTTTAGCTGAGTCAACTCCATTGTTCAACGCAAAAAAAATTCCTAAACGCGATTTAAACAATATGCAAACGTGATTTCAACAATATGCAATTCGAGTATGTACCTAGTTATATACAAGCAATAACGTCACCTTGAAATTAAATGACTCAACACGGCAATAAACAATTACAAATTTACTAGACTAAAGGAAACAAGTAAAATTACTTCAAAAAATGGACTGTATCAACTAATAACAAAACAAAACAACTATAAAAATCCGGTCGATGGGCCAAATGTAAATACCACGTGTATTTATTTTATAATGAATAACAAAAAAACAGAACAAATAGGGCACTGACAATAAGCAAAGTTACCTACCTTTATTCTCCAATAATGCAGGAACATAAGCTTCGTTTTTCTGTATTCACACACAACACCTCTAGGGACCTCGTGTCTCCCAAAGGACTTACAAACAAAATGGATATTTAGAGACCTCGTGTCTCTTCAAGGGGTTGAAAGCAATTCGCTTTCTCGAGACCTCTTGCCTCTTCAAGGACTCAAAAACAAGTGGCAGAGGGATGCAAGCTTCTCTCCCTTCTCTCATTCTTCTTCCCCCCCTCTGGTCTTCTGGCGGAAACCATTAGTAACACTTACTCTATGTCAGTGTAGCGCGCGACATTTGAATTTAAAAGTGACAGAACAACGAGCATGAACACCAATGATGAAACATTCAGCATTGTTGCGTTTCCTAACATACAAGCCACATACGTAGGCCCCTTCAGTAATCTCACATATCTAAATACGCTGAAGTTTGACTGGATAAATGTAATGGTAAACACATATACAGGAAAAACCGTTATATTTCATTCAGATAACATGTATGACATCATAGGTGAGAATGGAGCTGTTTTCTATAGACGAGAAGCAGGTTAGATAGACACCTTTCTCCTGAATTACCAGCCAAGATTGATGGCGCGTTCCGGTACACAAATGGTCGTTCATACCTGTTTCAAAAAAATAAATATCACGAATTTGATGAGTTTACAGTAGATAAGCTATGCTGATTCTAGACCACTTAAGAACGCACATTTTCAAAACGCACCATTTTTAAAACCGCGCCCTAAATACCTCCACTTTAGGGGGCGTGGCCACGCCCATTTACCTAAATCGACCAATCAGAGGCCACTTTTAACCACAAATACGCCCATTTTGTACACATTTAGCCAATAAAATCGCTTCTCCCCTCCATCAATCACCCCCATCGGCACATTGGTCCAGAGTCCGGGGGTTACTGGCCCAAAAAAGCTAAGGAAAGTTTTTGCAAAACACAACACATTTGTAGATGTGGTTCCGAGACACAAAAGCTAACGAAAGCTTTTAAGCAAAACTATCGGAGCTTTTGGAGATTAATTAATAAAATAATAAGTGTTTATCATCACATTGGTTGAGATGGTATGAAGTTTCATCACCCAACCTTTAATCTTAAGAAGCTTAATGATCTTTAGGGAAAACAAATGAGGGATGTATCGGAGATTTATTAATTTAATTATATTGGATGAGATGGTATGAAGTTTCATCACCTAACCTGTATTCGTGGGTAGCTTAATGAGCTTTGGCGAAAACTAATGAGTGTTGTATCGGAGCTTCATTAATTGATTGGCTTTCATGTTGCGACATCTCAATGAAAGCTTTGGTCTTTAGCGATGGAGAAGTGTGAATCTTAATTAGATGCAGGAATCATTGAAGAGGACTCTATTATTTAAAGTTACGTCACCTCAACCTTTAGAGCCGTCAAATGAGAGTGAGGTTGATAAGCGAGAATAATTGTATTGGTCGCGGACTCCATGTTAATTAATAAACTAATAAGTGGTTATCATTACATTGGTTGAAGACTCCATTATTTAAACTTACGTGGCCACAACCTTTAGAGGCGACAAATAAGAGTGAGGTTCATTTTATTCGTCTTAATGAGTAGAATTCAAAAATGGCGACTAGCGCTTGTACAAAAATGAGATAAAAAACTTAAAACCCTTATCGCGGAAGATCCGTGAGATGTACTATAGAACCAACACATACACGGTGTTAAGGAGGTCAAATCAAAGTGGAATATACAATAAAATGACCACTTCCGGTCTAAACTTTAAATCCTTATATCTTTTGAACGGAAAGTGATAGAAAGGAACTGGCTTCAAAAATATATCGTTTCGTAACAAGGGCTACAAGAAAATGATATAAAAAACTTCAAACCCTTATCGCGGAAGATCGGTGAGATGTACGCTGGAAACAATACATGCACGGTGTTAAGGAGGCCAAACTAAATTGGAATATACAATAAAATGGCCACTTCCGGTCTAAATTTTAAATCGTTATATCTTTTGAATGGAAAGTGATAGAAATGAACTGACTTTAAAAATATATCGTTTCGTAACAAGGTCTACAAGAAACTGAGATAAAAAACTTCAAACCCTTATCGCGGAAGATCGGTGAGATGTACGATAGAACCAATACATGCACGGTGTTAAGGAGGCCAAACCAAATTGGAATATACAATAAAATGGCCACTTCCGGTCTAAACTTTAAATCGTTATATCTTTTGAATGGAAAGTGATAGAAAGGAACCGACTTCAAAAATGTATGTTTCGTAACAAGGTCTACAAGAAACTGAGATAAAAAACTTCAAATCCTTATCGCGGAAGATCCGTGAGATGTACGATAGAACCAATACATACACGCTGTTCAGCAAAGCAAACTCTATAAGCATATTCAATAAAAATGTTACTTCCGGTAGACACTTCCGGTATAGCTATTCTTAGAGCTACATACATGTGTGACACATCAAAATAATCGTCTTGTTGAACAGAAGAAATATAATATTTAAGTAAGTCAGAACAAGCTGTGTTAACACCTAAAAAAACAACACTCTCTCTTAGACTTAATGAAGTTACTTTCAGAGAAAATTTCAACCATACCATAAAGAACAGTATTAAATAGCGTATTTAAATGTTGACTACATCAAGTGATGCGTGCTACAGACAAATTTTAGTACACCCTCTTAGACTTATTGAAGTTGACGGTACAGGCAGCTGTCAAGCGTACCTAACAAACCAAAGTAAGTATGTCTTGAAGAACAGTCTTCAATTGCCCTAAGCCAACACATCTCTATCATTTCAGAGTAATCTTAGCCATGTGACCAGTTAAACTAAGTATCTTAAAGTGTAGCTTTTATGTTTATGAGATATAAAATAAGAAAACCAAAGAGTTAATTGTCTATTACAACAACAAGCAGAAGGGGGTTGACTTGGTACCTACAGCTGCTACATACTTGGTAAAAATGGGTGCCACTAGCATTTCAGAGTAATTTTAATCACACAACACTCTAACTAACTGTATTGAGACGTGGCTTTATGTGTTAATGGGTGGAAATAACAAAACTAAAGAGTTGATTGTCTATTACAACTGTCAGCTAAAGAAGCATTTAGGTAGCCGGCATACCGATATCCTAAATATTTCAAGAGTAATCTTAGTCATACAACACTCTTAACTAACTGTCTTGAGATGTGGCTTTATGTGTCATTGGTTGGAAAATAAGAAAACTAAAGAGTTGATTGCCTATTACAACAGTCAGCTGAAGGAACATTTGGGTTATCGGAATACCGATATGCCAAATGTTCCAACCGAAGGAGCCCACTTAGAGACATCTCCAGGGGCTCGGAATACCGATGCCCTAGAAGTGTCGGAAGCAACATTTCAATTAACACCAACAACCGCTAAATACTTGTTGGACTTTAGTATGTTTGATATTAAATTCGATTTGCTACATAACCATTCATTTTTATGAAAAACTCAACAATTTTTATTTCTGCTTAAGCGAATTTAATCAGAAATATAGAACCAATCTTCAAGGAACCGAAGTAAAATGATAAGAACATTAAGAACAAACATTCCGATACCGAAGTGATCCTAAACACACCATATGATGCAAATTCTGTAAATCTCTTTAACAGAAGAAAAAAGTCAAACACCGTAAGACAAATAGAACCGACGTACATAATAGATGTGTCTGAGGAGAAACGTATTCAGAACCTTATTGAGTTTACTAAGTTTTAAGTATACGAATAGAGCAGTCTATGTACCAACCAGGACAACACAACCAACCAACCAACTGTTTTTGAGGTGTAACCTTTATGTATATAATTTAATTTTCGCTGGTGTAAAATAAATGGAAAAAGTGTTATATAGCAAAACCAAAGATTTAATTGCCTATCACAACAAGCTGACCGAACAGTGTGACCAACGGAATACCGATACCCTAAATATTTCAACCGAAGGAGTCCACTTAGAGTCATCTCCAGGGAGCCGGAATACCGGCCCCCTAGAAGTGTCGGAAGCAACATCTCAAGTAACACCTAGAACTGCTACATACTTGGTAAAAATGGGTGGAGCTCAGATTGTAAACGACTTGATAGGTGGTACATATGTTTGCAAAGATTTGATTCTAAATTTAGCCTGTTGGATATCCAATCATTTCTATGAAAAGTGCAACCAACCAACTAACCAACCACCCAACCAACCAACCAACGTTGAGGGGCGTAGAGATAGCAAGCTATCTACAAGTGGACCCCTCTGAACCTATGATGTTAATAATGGATTAAGAGATTGAATTGGTACGTGTTTATATTGAAGGCTTGCATGCTACGTACAAGTGTCTGAATATATGATGGTAATGATGGGTTAAGATATTTAATTGACATGTATTAAAAGCTTAGCGGTTTTCACTTGAGTCATCGTCATTCGAAAACTATTAGAACGAAAACCAGGTCCTTTACTCTGGTATATCTTACTCAGTAGGAACCAAATGTCTTCGAAAACAACATTCTTTGATTTTCTGAAAGGCAAGTGAGCAGTCCCCTTGCCGAACCCCTCCGAGCTAAAGGTAAACCCCACTCTGTCTTCGGGATCGACATCATGGACTATATGACTCACAATATCTTTAATACGATCTCTGACCCACTTCTCTGGATCGTTGACATCGTCAGGTATATCTTGTAGTCTAAAGCATACGCTTCGTCTATCAAGTTTAAACTTCTTATTGGAGGTCACTGTATCTTCAAGTATTTGGAATGCCATTGTTTCGTGCTACACAACTGACTGTGTTGGTTAAAGGACCGAAGTTTAGCCTCGTGTTTATTAAAGACTAAAGTTTAGCAGGTACTATTTGTTTTCACCTTCACTGTTGGCTACCGACTGAACCTTAGCGGACGCTCCTCGTCTTAATATTCGACAAAACAACACAGACAACACAACTTATTGTTTTCACCTTCACTGTTGGTTAACGACTGAACCTTAGTGGACGCTTCACGTCTTAATATTCAACAGACAACAACGACAGCTGTCATACAGCTGTCTAACAGCTGTCTAACACAGCTGTCTAACACAGCTGTCTAAGACAGCTGTCTAACACAGCTGTCTAACACAGCTGTCTAACACAGCTGTCTAATACAGCTGTCTAACACAGCTGTCTAATAGGGCAGACATATGTCTAACACATGTCTAGCAGATGTGTAACAGTCACTCTTTTGCGGAACATAAACTGAATGTTTTTAAGTCAAACAAGAAGAAAACAATTTAAAACACATCTACGATGACCATGAGGCAGCCTACATGGACTTTGAACAATTTTTAAAAATAGATGCGGCCAGGTTAGTTGATTAACCATCCAGGTCAGTCACAGCTGACGCTATAAATAAAAACGATGCTGGAAGCGAGTGACGTCACAAGAAACGGTGGTGCATGTGCCCAGGTTAGACCTCTAAGCTTTCCAGGTTAATACCGGGTTAGCTCCATGACAAGGTGGTGGACCAGGCGGGTTAGCTAAGAGTCGGGGTGGTGGAACGGTCGGGTCAGCTAGGCTCCGGTCGCCTAGCTGACCCGACCGTTCCACCACCCCGACTCTTAGCTAACCCGACTGGTCCACCACCTTGTCATGGAGCTAACCCGGTATTAACCTGGAAAGCTTAGAGGTCTAACCTGGGCACATGCACCACCGTTTCTTGTGACGTCACTCGCTTCCAGCATCGTTTTTATTTATAGCGTCAGCTGTGACTGACCTGGATGGTTAATCAACTAACCTGGCCGCATCTATTTTTAAAAATTGTTCAAAGTCCATGTAGGCTGCCTCATGGTCATCGTAGATGTGTTTTAAATTGTTTTCTTCTTGTTTGACTTAAAAACATTCAGTTTATGTTCCGCAAAAGAGTGACTGTTACACATCTGCTAGACATGTGTTAGACATATGTCTGCCCTATTAGACAGCTGTGTTAGACAGCTGTATTAGACAGCTGTGTTAGACAGCTGTCTTAGACAGCTGTGTTAGACAGCTGTCTTAGACAGCTGTGTTAGACAGCTGTGTTAGACAGCTGTTAGACAGCTGTATGACAGCTGTCGTTGTTGTCTGTTGAATATTAAGACGTGAAGCGTCCACTAAGGTTCAGTCGTTAACCAACAGTGAAGGTGAAAACAATAAGTTGTGTTGTCTGTGTTGTTTTGTCGAATATTAAGACGAGGAGCGTCCGCTAAGGTTCAGTCGGTAGCCAACAGTGAAGGTGAAAACAAATAGTACCTGCTAAACTTTAGTCTTTAATAAACACGAGGCTAAACTTCGGTCCTTTAACCAACACAGTCAGTTGTGTAGCACGAAACAATGGCATTCCAAATACTTGAAGATACAGTGACCTCCAATAAGAAGTTTAAACTTGATAGACGAAGCGTATGCTTTAGACTACAAGATATACCTGACGATGTCAACGATCCAGAGAAGTGGGTCAGAGATCGTATTAAAGATATTGTGAGTCATATAGTCCATGATGTCGATCCCGAAGACAGAGTGGGGTTTACCTTTAGCTCGGAGGGGTTCGACAAGGGGGCTGCTCACTTGCCTTTCAGAAAATCAAATAATGTTGTTTTCGAAGACATTTGGTTCCTACTGAGTAAGATATACCAGAGTAAAGGACCTGGTTTTCGTTCTAATAGTTTTCGAATGACGATGACTCAAGTGAAAACCGCTAAGCTTTTAATACATGTCAATTAAATATCTTAACCCATCATTACCATCATATATTCAGACACTTGTACGTAGCATGCAAGCCTTCAATATAAACACGTACCAATTCAATCTCTTAATCCATTACTAACATCATAGGTTCAGAGGGGTCCACTTGTAGATAGCTTGCTATCTCTACGCCCCTCAACGTTGGTTGGTTGGTTGGGTGGTTGGTTAGTTGGTTGGTTGCACTTTTCATAGAAATGATTGGATATCCAACAGGCTAAATTTAGAATCAAATCTTTGCAAACATATGTACCACCTATCAAGTCGTTTACAATCTGAGCTCCACCCATTTTTACCAAGTATGTAGCAGTTCTAGGTGTTACTTGAGATGTTGCTTCCGACACTTCTAGGGGGCCGGTATTCCGGCTCCCTGGAGATGACTCTAAGTGGACTCCTTCGGTTGAAATATTTAGGGTATCGGTATTCCGTTGGTCACACTGTTCGGTCAGCTTGTTGTGATAGGCAATTAAATCTTTGGTTTTGCTATATAACACTTTTTCCATTTATTTTACACCAGCGAAAATTAAATTATATACATAAAGGTTACACCTCAAAAACAGTTGGTTGGTTGGTTGTGTTGTCCTGGTTGGTACATAGACTGCTCTATTCGTATACTTAAAACTTAGTAAACTCAATAAGGTTCTGAATACGTTTCTCCTCAGACACATCTATTATGTACGTCGGTTCTATTTGTCTTACGGTGTTTGACTTTTTTCTTCTGTTAAAGAGATTTACAGAATTTGCATCATATGGTGTGTTTAGGATCACTTCGGTATCGGAATGTTTGTTCTTAATGTTCTTATCATTTTACTTCGGTTCCTTGAAGATTGGTTCTATATTTCTGATTAAATTCGCTTAAGCAGAAATAAAAATTGTTGAGTTTTTCATAAAAATGAATGGTTATGTAGCAAATCGAATTTAATATCAAACATACTAAAGTCCAACAAGTATTTAGCGGTTGTTGGTGTTAATTGAAATGTTGCTTCCGACACTTCTAGGGCATCGGTATTCCGAGCCCCTGGAGATGTCTCTAAGTGGGCTCCTTCGGTTGGAACATTTGGCATATCGGTATTCCGATAACCCAAATGTTCCTTCAGCTGACTGTTGTAATAGGCAATCAACTCTTTAGTTTTCTTATTTTCCAACCAATGACACATAAAGCCACATCTCAAGACAGTTAGTTAAGAGTGTTGTATGACTAAGATTACTCTTGAAATATTTAGGATATCGGTATTCCGGCTACCTAAATGCTTCTTTAGCTGACAGTTGTAATAGACAATCAACTCTTTAGTTTTGTTATTTCCACCCATTAACACATAAAGCCACGTCTCAATACAGTTAGTTAGAGTGTTGTGTGATTAAAATTACTCTGAAATGCTAGTGGCACCCATTTTTACCAAGTATGTAGCAGCTGTAGGTACCAAGTCAACCCCCTTCTGCTTGTTGTTGTAATAGACAATTAACTCTTTGGTTTTCTTATTTTATATCTCATAAACATAAAAGCTACACTTTAAGATACTTAGTTTAACTGGTCACATGGCTAAGATTACTCTGAAATGATAGAGATGTGTTGGCTTAGGGCAATTGAAGACTGTTCTTCAAGACATACTTACTTTGGTTTGTTAGGTACGCTTGACAGCTGCCTGTACCGTCAACTTCAATAAGTCTAAGAGGGTGTACTAAAATTTGTCTGTAGCACGCATCACTTGATGTAGTCAACATTTAAATACGCTATTTAATACTGTTCTTTATGGTATGGTTGAAATTTTCTCTGAAAGTAACTTCATTAAGTCTAAGAGAGAGTGTTGTTTTTTTAGGTGTTAACACAGCTTGTTCTGACTTACTTAAATATTATATTTCTTCTGTTCAACAAGACGATTATTTTGATGTGTCACACATGTATGTAGCTCTAAGAATAGCTATACCGGAAGTGTCTACCGGAAGTAACATTTTTATTGAATATGCTTATAGAGTTTGCTTTGCTGAACAGCGTGTATGTATTGGTTCTATCGTACATCTCACGGATCTTCCGCGATAAGGATTTGAAGTTTTTTATCTCAGTTTCTTGTAGACCTTGTTACGAAACATACATTTTTGAAGTCGGTTCCTTTCTATCACTTTCCATTCAAAAGATATAACGATTTAAAGTTTAGACCGGAAGTGGCCATTTTATTGTATATTCCAATTTGGTTTGGCCTCCTTAACACCGTGCATGTATTGGTTCTATCGTACATCTCACCGATCTTCCGCGATAAGGGTTTGAAGTTTTTTATCTCAGTTTCTTGTAGACCTTGTTACGAAACGATATATTTTTAAAGTCAGTTCATTTCTATCACTTTCCATTCAAAAGATATAACGATTTAAAATTTAGACCGGAAGTGGCCATTTTATTGTATATTCCAATTTAGTTTGGCCTCCTTAACACCGTGCATGTATTGTTTCCAGCGTACATCTCACCGATCTTCCGCGATAAGGGTTTGAAGTTTTTTATATCATTTTCTTGTAGCCCTTGTTACGAAACGATATATTTTTGAAGCCAGTTCCTTTCTATCACTTTCCGTTCAAAAGATATAAGGATTTAAAGTTTAGACCGGAAGTGGTCATTTTATTGTATATTCCACTTTGATTTGACCTCCTTAACACCGTGTATGTGTTGGTTCTATAGTACATCTCACGGATCTTCCGCGATAAGGGTTTTAAGTTTTTTATCTCATTTTTGTACAAGCGCTAGTCGCCATTTTTGAATTCTACTCATTAAGACGAATAAAATGAACCTCACTCTTATTTGTCGCCTCTAAAGGTTGTGGCCACGTAAGTTTAAATAATGGAGTCTTCAACCAATGTAATGATAACCACTTATTAGTTTATTAATTAACATGGAGTCCGCGACCAATACAATTATTCTCGCTTATCAACCTCACTCTCATTTGACGGCTCTAAAGGTTGAGGTGACGTAACTTTAAATAATAGAGTCCTCTTCAATGATTCCTGCATCTAATTAAGATTCACACTTCTCCATCGCTAAAGACCAAAGCTTTCATTGAGATGTCGCAACATGAAAGCCAATCAATTAATGAAGCTCCGATACAACACTCATTAGTTTTCGCCAAAGCTCATTAAGCTACCCACGAATACAGGTTAGGTGATGAAACTTCATACCATCTCATCCAATATAATTAAATTAATAAATCTCCGATACATCCCTCATTTGTTTTCCCTAAAGATCATTAAGCTTCTTAAGATTAAAGGTTGGGTGATGAAACTTCATACCATCTCAACCAATGTGATGATAAACACTTATTATTTTATTAATTAATCTCCAAAAGCTCCGATAGTTTTGCTTAAAAGCTTTCGTTAGCTTTTGTGTCTCGGAACCACATCTACAAATGTGTTGTGTTTTGCAAAAACTTTCCTTAGCTTTTTTGGGCCAGTAACCCCCGGACTCTGGACCAATGTGCCGATGGGGGTGATTGATGGAGGGGAGAAGCGATTTTATTGGCTAAATGTGTACAAAATGGGCGTATTTGTGGTTAAAAGTGGCCTCTGATTGGTCGATTTAGGTAAATGGGCGTGGCCACGCCCCCTAAAGTGGAGGTATTTAGGGCGTGGTTTTAAAAATGGTGCGTTTTGAAAATGTGCGTTCTTAAGTGGTCTAGAATCAGCATAGCTTATCTACTGTTTACCAATCAGGTGGTTACAATAGGCCATAAAGATTTATCTATGTTTGGTATTCAGTTCCCTACCCGCAGTCTATATGAACAACTCAGTCTGCTATTACAGAAGATTATCAGCTATACAAAGGACAACAACGACCACCAATCATCAAATATTGAAGACTATGATGATGATTATATATAGTGTAACTTATTCAAAATATTTGTTTAACAGACCAAACAACTGACACATAGATTAACATATTAATGTATGAAAATAAAAATATTTACCTGAATGTATATATGTTGTTATTCCCTATCTACATAACCACGTTTCTGTTTAAGATTGTCTAGAGTACACTCGTCATATGTTCAATATATGAGTTAAATAACACAGATGTGGGGCCACCCGATGGGTAAACGACATTCGTGTTTGAACCTGTCTAGAATACAGCCGTTGTCAGTTGTCATAACAGAAAGGATGACATCATCCATAAACGTGTTTGATCTTGTCTGTACACTTGTTATCTGGCGTTATTTCCGTTGGATGACATCATCCCATTATTTGTGTTTGAACCTGTCTAGAATACAGCCGTTGGCTGTTGTCATAACATGAAGGATGACATCATCCATAAACGTGTTTGACATTGTCTGTACAGTTGTTATCTGGTGTTATTTCCGTTGGATGACATCATCCCATTATTCGTGTTTGAACCTGTCTAGAATACAGCCGTTGTCAGTTGTCATAACAGGAAGGATGACATCATCATCATCATTAAACGTGTTTGAGCTTGTCTGTACATGTGTTATCTGGTGGTATTTCCGTTGGATTACATCATCTCATCAGTCGTGTTTGAGCCTGTAGAAAAGGCCCCCACTTGCACCTTAAATCGTTCCTATTTTCCATAAGTTTGCATGTATTTTAGCCTAATATACAGCTTTTGACACGGTTTTCCATAAGAAACAACGTATTTGTAGGCACACACAGCACACGTGCTAGTTCATAGGTATAAATGAGTGGAAAAGTTCAGTTGTATTATTAGTTAGTTGTTGAATCATGCCGTTTAACAGTTTCTTGTGGTATGGACAGAAAAATAGATTGATTGAAGAAGACTGTGAATTTGAATTAAAACAGTTGGTGTTAAAGATACAAGAAGAAGCCTTTATCGACGAACGTGATTCTGAAAGGGAAAATTATGAAGGTGGACATATAGTTGAGTTGTGTGACATATATTTAAGTGGGTTCTGCTCTACACAATTTTTTGCTGTAGTGCTCATTCGATACCACCCAGGAGCTCCGTTAAGTGAACCATTTTTCAAATATTTACCCGAAGAAGCACTACGCTCAAGAACAAGTATTGACAGACATCCATAACATTCGCCATGGTTCCTTTTCAAGCAAGTTTCATCGTCCTAACAGCACTGTGTACGCATTAGCATATATGTGGCAGACTCTGGCCAGTATAGTACCAGTTTGTGACGGTTCATCAATTTGTGACGGATTTTTTGGTCCGCCACTATTTTTATAGCTAAGAAACCGAATTACCAAGGTTAGTTTTGTACGAAAAACATAAAACTATGACATCCGTTATAATTGGCTTACGGGATAGCAGTACTTAGTTTGCTTAGATAACCATATTTGTGACAGTGTGAATAAAACTAGCAACAGCGCCCTCTGCATGAGTGTTTTTAAATAAGCATTACCATATTTGTGGAGGATTTTTTAAACAGACAAAACAAGTTTGTGGCGGATTTCTAAAAATAGAATATGCAGTGTTGCCGATTGAATACTGGATGTTTTGTAATGGGAGCAGTTCGTTTGTTGTGTCTTGAGTATAATCATGCATGACTAAAAGGTTCAAGCAGGTAGTTTCTTTTGTCATCATGAAATAATACGGAATATATTATACTGCTCAGGGTAGTGTTGGGTTTGTAATAAAACAGTTTGATGACCTTCAAGGCAATATCTGTCTTTTATAATAAGAACATATATTTTACACTTATAAGATGTGCATTTTAATAATAAAAGGAATGCCCAAGTATTGAAAACAATACCGAGACGAAGGTTCATATATAAATAAATTAAAAAAGTTCGGGACGCAGCAAGTGCCTTATGGTAGTGAATTTTTATTAAATGCTTCAACCTTGAATAACTCAATTTTCTATAAACTTAGAAAGTTTAGTTTTGGTATGTAGTAAGGCCTTTCCTAAGGCAAAATATCCACTAAATTTCATTAAAATAACTTTGTAATATTCGGAGAAAATATTTTTTCGAAAGAAAATTTAAAATTTGAATAACTCAATTTTCTATAATTAGAAAGTTGAAGTCTCAAGGCAACATATGTAGTAAATTTCATTAAAACATTTGTTATTTTCGAAAAAAAAATTTCTAAAGAAAACTCAATTTTTTTCCGGAAAACCCTGTCCGATTTTCCTAGATAACTAACTCATCCAAGCCACATATAAAAGAGAGGCACTTGCCGAGTTTCATCAAAATCGGTTGGTTATTTTTTGAGTTATCGGATGGATACCTATATATATATATATATATATATATATATATATATATATATATATATATATATATATATATATATATATATATATATATATATATATATATATAAACATATAAAAATTGAAACTGACTCCGGATATGGGTTGTAGGGGTCCTAGTTCGCGCTCCTTTGAAAAAAATGTTGCAAAGTCTCACCATCGACACCTCTCTATTAGTGATTTTGTTTTTAAATAAAAATTCACTGAAACTTAAAATTTTCTCGTTAAAACTTGAATAATACAACGTTTTAGAGTTTGTTTATTAGAAAACATTTAATTTCATCAAACAGCTCGTATTATGTGCTGAAATCATTAACGGGCCCAACATCCCATGGTACATGGGACTGACAGCTTAACGCCCGCACTTTAGGGCTGAACGTGCAGATGTTCAGATTGCTCAAACACAATGCCACAACCTCGGCTAATGTTAATTTACAGTATGTACTGAAAAATAATTTGGCGTTTCTACTGTGAGTTGAACGCGGGAGCCTTAGGCTTGAGCCCTGCTGTTTATGTTTGCTGATTTTATTGTAAAGAAATACGAATCTGATTTATTGTACAAAGTAATGCAAATTAAAAGCTCGTTTTTTTGTTAGTTTTCGATATAAAAAACAAAGTCTTTTCAACAAGGCATTGGCTGTCCATCCGTCGGTTCTTCCATCTGAATGTTACACCTGTAGTGTCCACATTCATTGACATAGTATTTTACAGTTCACAGACAGATGTACTTTCACACTTAAACCTAGGGAAAGTAGTTTGATCTTCCTGTTGTAAAAACTACCCATGTAACGGGAAGGCAATGCCAGAAATCGAAACTTCCGTAAATACTGAAACTAATTACCCTCGAAAGTTAAAAAACTATGGACGCAGAAAGTACGTTATGGTAATGAATTTTCATAAAAATGATCTGTACCTAACTTTTTTTTTAAATTCAATGCTTAGGTTTAACTTTCTTGTAACACAGAGATCTAAATTTTGGTATATAGTTTACTTTTTATAACGTAAACCTATGTGCCAAATTTTGTTATTATAGATTTGTTATTTTAAAATAAAATAAATTTCGAAAGAAAAAACAAATTCTTTCCTGAAAACCTGGTCCGATTTCCCTGGCTAACAAACTTATCCAAGCCACTTCAAAAGAACGGCACCTGCCAAATTTCATAAATATATATATATATATATATATATATATATATATATATATATATATATATATATATATATATATATATATATATATATATATATATATATATATATTGCTATGGTATTCTACTTTACTTTATGGGTAGCATATACCTGCAAAAATTTATTATAGAGCTGAGAACATACGTCCTAATCATCAGGTTGGGTTCCTTATAATTACAGCTAGCTTCTACTAATTAAAATTCACTAATATGTGTTATTTAAATTCATTTATTGATTTTCACTTGATCAAAATTACTATCGCTTTGCACAGATGGCTATATAACAATTTTGCTGATTAAATATCAACCAAAAACAATACTTCCGTTAATTACAATCTGTTATACATTCCATTTAATTTATTACACAAATTTTACGGTGTCTATTTGACACACATTAAACACAAACAGAAACGTTTAAAGCATTCAATACATAAACATAAATTGAAAAATCCTATTAAAACATTTAACTGTGCCGATATGACACTTGTTAAATACAAAGAGATATTTTAAAACATTCTTTACATAAATATAACTTGAAAAATCCTATTAAAAAAAAAACATTCTGGTAACATTATAACTAATTACACAATTAATTAAACATGGATACTACATAATCAATATACATCGATAATTCTACAGAACGGTCTCTTTCCGTTTATTTCAAACAAAATTTTTGTTTTTGAAATTTATTAGCACAAAAATATTTGATTGTTGTTGTAAAAAATGGTGAAATTCCACCCGCACTGGTCAATTTAAGAAAAGGTAACACTTACTGACATATTTTCCATTGGATTATTTATTGTTCTTCCATTAATACGGACCTTGATTAATTATTATTATCTTTCTCATTTGTCCATGCCATTGATTATTAACGGATTTACTTCGTTAACATATTGATATATTTATTCCATAGTCGTAGCACTCTGGAGGTGTTTTATACCCTCACTTCGATGCACTCTGGAATCTTAGTTATGACGATGATCACCTGGTCTGGTAAAGTGATACAGATGATTTCACTGGATGGAAAAGACAAGACAATCCCGGACTCTCTCGGACCGTTGCTTTTATTAACTCTCCTACAGGTGAAAAAACGCTATTGTTCGTCACACACCTGTGTTTAAGTTTTCCGTCAAACCTTTAACGTCTTTTTACGTTTTTTTCTGACGCGCACATCACCTTAATATTCTACAAACCTTTGTTTTTTATAAATGACCTCCGCTCTTTCACTATGGTGAGTCTTTAGCTAGCTTGGTCATATCTAATTTTTTTTATACAATAAAATCAACAGAACTACACAATTATATTATCTACAATCTCATTCTCCCTACAAAACTGAAGCATTGTTCTTGGTTTCTTTGTGGATATTTCTAGAATATATAATTTTTTTATTACTCGAATGTAACTTAACATCGAGGGTTGCTACATGGGTCACTGACATTCATGTCGGGCGTTGACATCTCCTGCCAAAACTCTTTCATTGCTACATTAGGGTGTATACACTTATTTTATATATACTAGTATGCATAAATTTCCCGTTTTCCTATTAAAATTTCGTAATATTTCCTATCATTTGCTATCTATAGCAATTCCCCCTTTCTAAAAGTGAGTCTGGATACTGTTTGCTAGTCAGATCATCTTTATTCATTGACTAAAATATTTTGTTCAAAATCGCCTTTTTTGACATTCCAAAATTTTATTTTATTCTAAATCGACTTTTATGACATTTCAATCATTACAACCCTTTATTTTATTTAAAATTGCCTTTCATGACATTCTAATATTAAAACTCTTAAATTTAATTCATAATCGACTTGTATGACACTTTAATAACTAAAACATTTTATTTTATTCAACACCGCTTTTTATGGCTCACCAATTGGTTTTATATATTTCTCTCTTTTGGCAAATCAATTGATTGTTCTATATGATCTAAATTTATGCCATCCCCTGGTTATTTCGACTTATTTAACGTTCCCTCAGATTTCATTTCAATAAATGACAGTTATTGGTATTTTTATTTGTCATATTTTTATGGGGTTTCTTTCCTTTCAATCTTATTTCATTATGCTAAATTATTATATCTTTATACTACCATGGAATAGGACTATGTAATACTTCTTTTATTTATCAACTTCTAATAATTTATCTTTTCTACATAACATATACGGTCTCCCTACTTCTGACTTTTCACATACCCCCTATACATATTTCACTATTACTTGCATCATATTATATTTTCATTATTCATTCTATATACTTTCAATATTCTTTTCAATATTTTATTCACATATATACTTCAATAATTCGGGACCGACCTCTTTGGGATCGCCCATATACTATACTTCATTTTAAATGACCGATATCTTTGTATCGTTAATCATTTTACTTCACCTTTTTCATATTTCAATCTTATCGCTACACCATCTATACAAATTCTTTCCTATCAATCCGACCCTTATATATTCTATCTTTTTGCTAATTATAATTATTTCTCGGTACTTAACCGGTTTCTGTCTTTTAGACCTTTTACATATTTTTCTCGTCTACTGATTCCATGTTTCCTATTACTCAATAATAATACTAATAATTTTCTATTTTATTTTAACTTATTTCCCCCTTTCTACCGTTGAATTATGATTATATTAATTGACTTATCCAATAACTGCATCTAATTCGAGCATTGCTCCTTATTTATTATCATTTAAATTTTCTTATGAAATTTCGCTTTTCTGATTCGTATTTCTTTGGGTCATTATTTAAATGCCTACTTGTTTTATTTTCTATACTCAGGGTATAAATTCTTCGGGTTATTTAAATGCCTACTTGTTATATTTTCTGTACTCAGGGTATTTTACTGTAATTTTTATTTTAAATTGACCAACTTTTCGTCATATAGTTCTAACTAATCAATTTTATTTATTTTAGGAGAAATTTCTTTGTCTGGTAATTTTATTATTTATTTTGTACATTAAAATTCGTCTATTCGGCATGTGATTATCCTTTTCATTGCTTAGGTCATCATATTATTAATTCAATTAAAATTGCGATCAGATTAATTTTTATTAATTCTATGTTTTTTCTTCTTGCTTTTGAAATTAAAATTGCTATAGTTGCAATGACGTGTCTTATTATTCAAATTATTATGCCAAATATGTCTGTTCTTAAGTTCCGGCTTATACTTTTTAAATTTATTATAATTTCCAGAATCTTTGTTTTTATAAAATTTCTGACTATGACTGAATTTGTATTCATCGTGAAAATTATTGTTTTTAACGAAAAGGTTTCTAAATTTATAATTGCGGCTATTGCTATTATTCTCTACATAATTTTTATTACATTGAAGCATAGTTTCTTGTTTCTGATCACTTTCAATTTTGATATAGTAAAAATAATGTGTTGCCGTTATTAATTTTTCTTCGGCAGTATATATGAATTTTTCCGGGCTCATTTCTAGTATATTTTCGTCCGGTAGTAATTCCTCTTCTATGTATTTTTCTGGGCTTGTTTCTGGTATATTCTCTTCGATTTTAATTAGTTGTTCATCAGTTTCCTGCTCGACTCGGGCTTCATTTCCGTCAATTGGCTCCATACGCGTTTCGACCTTTTTAATGTCGTACCTCATCATTTCCGTTTCTTCCTGTATTTCGTCACGGCACGACTGTATTACCGTGTCCAGTTCCGTCTTGATTATTTCATGGGTTTCTTGGCATTTTTCTTGCGTTACTGTTACCTCAGTATCCAGTTGATAAATTTTATTCACTTCTGTTAAAATCTCCGTTTTGTTTTGTTGTATATTTTCATACAATCTCCTGAAATTTTCATCCGTATGTTTCATATATTCTTTTTGTTGTTTTTCCAACTTGCCAATATCTTGTTTGTTTTCCTCGAATTTATTATTTATGTTGTTATTTATGTTTTTTTTGGTTTTCCTCCACTTTGTTATTTATGTTTTTCTGGTTTTCCTCCAACTTGTTATTTATGTTTTTCTCCACTTTGTTGTTGTTTTCTTCGATTTTCTTGAACAAGACGGCGAATAACTTATCCATTTTTGATTCTTCCTCCTGTCCTTTTACTGTTTGCTCCTGAGGACTTTCTTCGACAGCGCTATTCTGTCCCTTTTCTTTTTCTATTATAAAGGTTTCATCGCCCCGATATTCGGTTTCTTCTTCTTCCTGTGATATGGTCCCTTCTTCCGAACTCGCTTTACGTCCCCTCCATTCCGTGAACTGTTTAGGTTTTTGTGGTTCTGGCTCTGCCATTTTCTCCGGATCTTCAGGTACGCTGATTATAGGTTCTTCAGATTCTGGCCCAATTGGTTTATCACTTTCTAACTGTTTTTCCCCGGACATTTTCAAGCTTGATTTATTTAATTTCCTTGTGAATTTAAAATTTAATTGTCCCCCTTTCTAAGCTTTGACCCTTTCAAATACACCACCTATATTTATTTTTCATAAAACCATTGGTTATGTGTGCAACTTACTGTTTCATATTAAAATATCATACGGTATTAGAATTTTTGCTAATTTTCAATAAATCGGTTGAATTGATTTATTTAAGTTTACTGTATTTAAATGAGTCGTGCTAATTTATTTAAAATTGGTTTACTTCTAAATCCCTTGCATTTAAAATACTATTACGTTTTCATGAAAATTTGCTTTATTCTCACGTAATTAAAATTTTATTAAAATTTAACAGAAACCCTGTATTTGTGCCAATCATGTGCTATTTTGCGAACAAATGTTTATTTTATTAAAATTTTCTATGAAAATAACTTTATTTTTACACACAAAAAAAAATTTTTTTAATCATTTTTTTTTAAATCCTGTTCTTTTTAGGTCAAATTTTTCTAAAAGTCCCACGACTTGGGCGCCATTTTGCTATGGTATTCTACTTTACTTTATGGGTAGCATATACCTGCAAAAATTTATTATAGAGCTGAGAACATACGTCCTAATCATCAGGTTGGGTTCCTTATAATTACAGCTAGCTTCTACTAATTAAAATTCACTAATATGTGTTATTTAAATTCATTTATTGATTTTCACTTGATCAAAATTACTATCGCTTTGCACAGATGTCTATATAACAATTTTGCTGATTAAATATCAACCAAAAACAATACTTCCGTTAATTACAATCTGTTATACATTCCATTTAATTTATTACACAAATTTTACGGTGTCTATTTGACACACATTAAACACAAACAGAAACGTTTAAAGCATTCAATACATAAACATAAATTGAAAAATCCTATTAAAACATTTAACTGTGCCGATATGACACTTGTTAAATACAAAGAGATATTTTAAAACATTCTTTACATAAATATAACTTGAAAAATCCTATTAAAAAAAACATTCTGGTAACATTATAACTAATTACACAATTAATTAAACATGGATACTACATAATCAATATACATCGATAATTCTACAGAACGGTCTCTTTCCGTTTATTTCAAACAAAATTTTTGTTTTTGAAATTTATTAGCACAAAAATATTTGATTGTTGTTGTAAAAAATGGTGAAATTCCACCCGCACTGGTCAATTTAAGAAAAGGTAACACTTACTGACATATTTTCCATTGGATTATTTATTGTTCTTCCATTAATACGGACCTTGATTAATTATTATTATCTTTCTCATTTGTCCATGCCATTGATTATTAATGGATTTACTTCGTTAACATATTGATATATTTATTCCATAGTCGTAGCACTCTGGAGGTGTTTTATACCCTCACTTCGATGCACTCTGGAATCTTAGTTATGACGATGATCACCTGGTCTGGTAAAGTGATACAGATGATTTCACTGGATGGAAAAGACAAGACAATCCCGGACTCTCTCGGACCGTTGCTTTTATTAACTCTCCTACAGGTGAAAAAACGCTATTGTTCGTCACACACCTGTGTTTAAGTTTTCCGTCAAACCTTTAACGTCTTTTTACGTTTTTTTCTGACGCGCACATCACCTTAATATTCTACAAACCTTTGTTTTTTATAAATGACCTCCGCTCTTTCACTATGGTGAGTCTTTAGCTAGCTTGGTCATATCTAATTATTTTTATACAATAAAATCAACAGAACTACACAATTATATTATCTACAATCTCATTCTCCCTACAAAACTGAAGCATTGTTCTTGGTTTCTTTGTGGATATTTCTAGAATATATAATTTTTTTATTACTCGAATGTAACTTAACATCGAGGGTTGCTACATGGGTCACTGACATTCATGTCGGGCGTTGACATCTCCTGCCAAAACTCTTTCATTGCTACATTAGGGTGTATACACTTATTTTATATATACTAGTATGCATAAATTTCCCGTTTTCCTATTAAAATTTCGTAATATTTCCTATCATTTGCTATCTATAGCAATATATATATATATATATATATATATATATATATATATATATATATAGTGTGATGATAAAGTTTGGAACATGATTTATAAATGCGTTATTAATTTCTTCAAGAAAAGCGTTTTTCTCGGACAGGTCAATTTTATCTATTCAATTTTGTCAACTCAAAGCATATATTTTGCGGTTTTTGCATAGATCTGCTTACTACTTTCATGATGATGAAAACATCCGTACCTACCTGACCATATTTTTTTTTAAATATTGTTATTTACTTTAAAAATAGGAAACCTAAGTTTAATGGAAAAAAAATATTGAACCAAGGAAAACAAACAAAATCTAGCGCAAATGTTGAAATTGTTATCCACCTACTATTTGACATTGACCGATACGAGTGCAAACACTTTATATACTGCGCTAAAAGATGTCTGGACTAATTTGCTCCAGTTCAGCACGAATTTTTTGCTGTAGCTACTCCAAATTATTTGGTCTGTTGAAATAAACTTTCGATCTAAAATAACTCCATAGAAAAAAAATCCAAGGGAGTCAAGTCTGGGGAACGCGGTGGCCACACAATTGCTCCTCGACGGTCCATCCATCTTTCAGGAAACAGTTACATGACAACGTATCATAAATCACAAAATCAAGTGTTCATTACTTTGGAAAACTGAAGGAAAAAACCTAATTATTCTAATGGAAAGTCGTCTTAAATAAAAACGGTGAGAATAATTTTTTTATTTCTTATTAAATTTACGTTTCCATTTTTTAAATAATTAATGCAATTTCTTAAAAAAAAACATTTCCATGTCAGGTACTATTTCTTTTCATCATCATTTAAGTATTAATCAGGTCTATGGAAGTGAACCTCGGTGGTTCAGAGGTAAGAACGTGTGACTTTGAACCGAAGGGTACTGGGTTCGATCCCGGCGTACTCCTTTCACTTTTTCAGTACAAACTGTAAAATTAACATCAACCGAGGTTCTGGCATTATATTTAAGCAAGTTGAATGTCTGCACGTTCCGCCCTTCGGAGGGGGCGTAAAGCCGTCGGTCCCGTGTCCATGCGATGTTGGGCACGTTAAAGATCCCTACCCTCCTTACAGAAAGACAGGGGTTCGGCAAAATTTCCAGGATAGTGAGGTGAAACTGCTCCCTGGCGTCGGTGATTGGACATAGTCGCGGAAATAGGCCGACGTTAAAGAAACAAAACACACACACACACACACACAGGTCTATGGAAAAACAGCAAAAAAATATGGTTGTAATTTAAAACAAATTATGATGACGCCATAATTCAGAAATAGGTAACCTTATATATGTAATTTTTATGCTATAAGTTGGCAATTGAAAAGATAAAATTGACCAGTCCGTCTGTTTTTCTTGAAAAAATTAAATAACGCATTTATGAATTATGTTCCCAACTTTATCATCAGACTATATATATATATATATATATATATATATATATATATATATATATATATATATATATATATATATATATATATATATATATATATATATATATATATATATATATATATATATATATATATATATATATATATATATATATATATATATATATATATATATTATAAATGTTGAATGGTAGGTTTGGGGACAGTCCTCACAAGATTTTTATATCTTTTGTGTATTATGAGGACAACTGGCGGTTTGTATAAAATGCGTCTTCTCTTTTTAATGTTTCTACACTAAAATATGTTTATAAATTAACTTTCATACGTTATGGTGTTAGCTCAATAGTTATAATTTTCCTTACACGTTAGCTTCCATCCAAGGCAATTAGGCTATTGCAGATTAAATATCCCAAGTACATTAGCAAAAAAATACAGGCCTTAAACACGTGGTGAATTAAGTTCTATAGGCTCTACTCGGTTAAGAGTGGAACCTGTAATGGACACTGATAGTACACTTGGAGAACCCAAATCACCATAACACATCTTTTTAAAGACCTGACGATCCTTTCACTAACAAAGTTAGCACATCAGAGGATGAAAAACTTCTTTTCATCCTCTGATGACGCTAACTTTTATTAGTGAAACGATCGTCAGGTCTTTAAAAAGAGGTGTTGTGGTGATTTTGGTTCTCCAAGTGTACTTATTAGGCTCTAACGTGTTGAATTCCCAATAAAATTATATACGAAACTTAGGTATGTTATTTTATATTTATATGTATCTCAATATTTCATAATACTCTTAATTCACTGTTGCCTATTTCCTATGACTCAAATTGTCTAGAGTTTTATAAGTTTGTTTATTTAGTATAATCAAAATATTTCAACAGCTGGTGTCATTATAGTATGATCATCTATAAAATGTCTTATAGTCAATCAAGTTAGCTGATATACTAATTTTTTTTGTAATTGGTTAATATGCCAGTCATAAATAAATCTATTATGCACATACTTTAAAGAGTTTAAATTTATTTGTAAGATATTTGCAACTTACAAACTGTATTATATTTAATAAAAGTAACAAAATGTTACTTTTTTGTAAAATGAAAGAATATAAACGCTACATTATATATTGCTGTAGTTCAGGTGGAAATACAGCAAGCACTAGGTGAAGACTGGAACATGTGATGAACACTAATAGGTTCACTGTGTAGATTCCAATTCACCACAACATATATTTCTGACCTGACGATCGTTTCAGTAACAAAGTTAAGGTAATCAGAGTGATTAATAAACTAACCGATTAGTTTATTCATCCCTCTCTATCTTTGTTAGCGAAACGATCTCAGATGAGAAAATATATTGTGGTGGGTTGGGTTACCCAAAGTGTACTTACCTATTCATAAAGCTGTTATTATCTTTTTACCTGACCTGACCAGAAGATCGTTTCAAACAAAGTTTGCGTCATCAGAGTGATTAATAAACTAACCACTTGTCTATCCATCACTCTGATGACGCTTACTCTGTTAACAAAACGATCGTCAGGTCAGAAAAATATGTTGTGGTGAATTGGGCTCTCCTAAGTGTAGTTATTAATCAAGCAATTATTATCTTATTACATTTAATAACTAATGCCGTTTGCTGGACACTAACTATATATAAATGCTGGGTATCCAAAAAGAAAGTCTAGTGAATCTATCTCTTAAAAATTATTTAAAAAGTAAAATTTTCTTTGGAGGCGATTATTCATTAAAAGTGTAAACATGAATATTCTATATATTATTATCTACTGCTTTCTTAAATCTTACATATTGAGATTTCAAGCTCATCTTCTTTTATATTTGACATTTCTAAAATTGACAATTTGAAAAACAATGTTTTTATAAGTTCTAAGAGACGAAGTCAATTTTTCAACAGTCTATATCTTGGCTAATTAAGGACTTTAGAAACAATCAAACTTACAGAGTTAGTTAAAATATATTGATTTTGATAAAAAAGTAATCAGAAGTTTTAAAATGTTTCTTTACGAAACGATAAGTTTATATATTATATAAAATAGTTGTCATTATCTCTCTCACAAAAAAAAAAGTTTTTGCAGCAGACACTATATATTTCGTCACACTTAAATTGCTCGAAAGGCGTAACATATGACATCTGATGTTGAAGGCACACAATGTCTTACATTGGCGCATTGACCATTCATCAGGAAAAAAGGCTTACCTGAATTATTTCCATAAGTTAGCGCTTATGCGTTATTCCTAATTACCCACTCACTAAAGATATCCCCATTGATATAAAACTCTTTGTCTAGTTGATATTTGCTATCGAATTCATTATTTTAAATAGAACAATAAATGTAATGCATTTTTAGATTTTACTAAACATTCTTAGAAACTTATAGGACACAGAAATGATTAAAATTGACGGTTCTTAAGTCATTGAAGTTTTAATGGTATTTTCAGCAAATGGGGTGATTTTTTTTAACACAATCTTATGGCCACTGAAAATAAAATATATCTAATGAAGTATTGTGTTGCATAAAGTAATTTGTATATTATACTTTAATGTAGAAGCATAAAATGTCAATTATTGCATTAATATTACCGGGTGAAATCTCGTAGCTAATACTTAGTAAAAATGTCATAATATTGAAGATACACTCTGTATGATCAAGTTAATTTTAGAGTGCTGTTTCCTAGAGTACTTTTTTGGTCGGTGTGTTAGCCTTTTGGTTTATAGGCTTGTGGCCCTAGGGATTACATCGTGGGTAAAACACTAAGGTTCATCAAAACCGTGTATGAGACCAAATGATTATTTGTTACAAATTGGGTGAATTTTGGAAAGTGTATTTGTTATATTGTCAAATATTTGTAATTAAAATGCACCCGATAATAAGTTATTGTTTTCATTTGATATGAATCGGCTTAATTATTTGAACAAAAACTTTGCATGCCCAATATAAGTATTTATCACTAAAAAATTATCATTACGTAACCTTAATGTAAGTGGTCTTATTATTGGCGTTAGTTTAAGTTTTACTTTAAGGGATGGGCCAGTTATATGCCTTTTTGTTGAAATAAATACCACAGGATATATGGTTTATTATTTTATTTAATGTAAAAAAGTAAACACTTTACTTTATTGCCAGGTGGAACGTAAACTTAATATATGTTTACGAAAACACAATAATTGTAAAATTTTAAATTAAGTGTCCACGAAAACTGCGACAGTTGTAAATGCATACATTATAAAAACAACTGGTATCTGATTATCTTAAGTCAACTTTACATTACTATATTTTATTAGATAATTCCAACAAAACTTAAGTATTTTGATACACTTTTGTATATATAGTAAGCAATGAAATAAATATTTTATTTGAAAGAGTTAATTTTTATTTCTGTTTTCCGTAAGTCATCTGGGTGCCATGGCAATGGAACTGTTCATATTTATTTTGTTTCTCTGTGGTGACTCATTTTAAACGGAGGCTGACTTCAAGGAATGTGATAAATAGAAAACAGATGTTTTCAGAACCATTGTATATCCTGTATCTGCCTGTTTGACCCTATGTACATGTTGTGTAAGGTGTATCAAATTACTGATCCCTTAAAGAAAGTTAAACCGTCTTCAAAGAAGCGCTAAACGAGAAATAATTATAGATATTGATTTTAAATATACCAATAGCTTTACCTCAAATATAATTTTATACACTAACTAGGGAATATGTAATATGAAATTATCAACCGGTGTCTTATTCTTAAACCAATTTAATGAATTTTTAATTTATAGTTTAGTTCTTCAGTTATTTGATTATAGTCAATCCCTCAATTGTAACCTATTATTCATTAAGGCGTTGAATATAGTTTTGCAGGCTATTCGTGTTTAACATATTTACAGAAAATTATAAATATATTTTATGTTGAAAATGAGTAAACCGACGTTAGGTCCTCTAACCACTAAAAATCACAGGTTCTAATAATTTTGGTTTGTTGCATATCCTAAATAGCACAATTGAATATAAACAGGAAAACCTCTTTGGGATTTTTTTATATTAAAATTGAGTGTCATTATCTAACTAAACGATTCAGTTAAGACCAAGATTTTGTATTTTTGCTTGTTGCATTCTCTGAACAACGACCAATGACTATTTGGTAAGGCAATGTCACTGTCAGGCTAAATTACAAAATTGTGACTTTTCAATCTTAATTTTCGTTATTTAGTGAAAGGCAATAAACCGACTACAGGAATTTAATGGTACCACCCCAGGATTATCTGAACATAATAACGTCAAAACCGTTCTGATTGGTCTACGCGTTGCCCAATAATAGGTCAATATAAAATCACCCTGCTTATTAAATTCATCCTTTTTTAAAGCTGGTTGAAGAAGATTTAACGTGTTCTTTTGTTATAGATTTTTACACTAACAAAGAAGTTAGTACACTTGTTACCGATATCATAAACCTGAAGTAATATATCCTTCTTTAAAAGGGTCTCTGTCAAGAATATTTTTTAAGCAATTCAATTAAATATAAATTTATACCCAGAGACAAATATTTTTAGCCTACAAAAAGCTGCACACACTGATTAAATCTGAATAAATTTGTACAAGGTATACTTTTATACACTTTTATACGTCTCCAAAAAGCGGCAAATACGTAAATATATATATATAGATATATATATATATATATATATATATATATATATATATATATATATATATATATATATATATATATATATATATATATATATATATATATATATATATATATATATATATAGACAATGCATTAATGACTGTACTTACTGATGCTATACATTATAGTAGCCAACCCAAAGGAGGGGGTACACAATTCTTAAGTAAAAATTAAATTGACATTTTTATATATAATATAATAATTTTTGGAAACAACAAACCGGTTTTCATTGGTTTTACATAAGAAGATAAGAACCTCGGTGGTTCAGGGGTAAGAACGTGTGCCTCTAAACCGAAGGGTACTGGGTTCGATCCCAGGGTACTCCTTTCACTTTTTCAGTACAAACTGTAACATTAACATTAACCGAGGTTTTTGCATTGTATTTGAGCAAGTTGAATGTCTGCACGTTCCGCCCTTCAGAGGAGGCATAAAGCCGTCGGTCCCGTGTCCATGCGATGTTGGGCACGTTAAAGATCCCTACCCTCCTTACAGGAAGGCTGGGGTTCGGCAAAATTTCCAGGATAGTGAGGTGAAATTGCTCCCTGGCGTCGGTGATTGGCCATAGTCGCGGAAACAGGCCGACGTTAAAGAAACAAAACACACACACACATAAGATCAGACATGCTTCACAGACGATAACTCGCTTAAATAGAATAATTATTCAACACATGATCTCAAAATCATGTTTGTAAGGAATTTTTATTTTAAAAAAATTCGCTAACAGAGATGTATCGATGGTAAATATATATATATATATATATATATATATATATATATATATATACATAAAGCGGCCAAACCGGGTACAGAGAAGAAAATACGCAATTGCGAATCCAGAGTAAAAGTCTCTATGTCTCTCTTTAGCTGATCCCATTTAAAAATGAGTTTGTTGGCTCACACATGGTATACGCAATAAGTTAGATGCTTTATAGGCAAATACAGTTTACAATTGATATTATCTATTGCCTGTTACCATGTAAGGGTGATATGTGATTCACGCTGTAAAATGTTGTAAACAGAAATATGCAAGTTTAGAATAAATTGATATTCAAAGAGCAACGTGGCAACGCTGTACCTAGAGGCATGTAACACATTGTTGACACTGCATTTTTTCTGGCGGTTTTTCTTAACACAGTCCCAAATTACAATATATCTGGCAGACATTTGACACACTGCAATAAGAACTACAAATGTGACGGATCTGTTTATCTTCAATTTTCTCTGTAAGGAAGAAGTGTTTGTAGAATCAGCACGGTGCTGCCATCTTAGAAATCGAAGAGGAACAAATTGTACTGTGCCACTTCAAATCCGTCATATTCCGGGATGACGGTATGTCCGTCACAATAAATGTAATGCTTGTATGTGTGTGTCAGAATCTGTTGTATATTCATAGGCCACCCAATGTAACAGAAGTACGAATTTGTTTCGACACCGATGACTGCATGATATGGGTAGCTCTTACAACAACATATCTACACGACGACCTAGTTCCGCTTGCAACATACATGTCAGCCAAAAGCATGTCATCGTCATCTGATGTGATACGTTACAAAGTTATGTTTCTGTTTGATAATGGCAGCCGTGGCGAGACACCTGATTGGACCACTCTTGTGTTGACTGACGCCTAGCTGTTCACTTCAAAGTATATCTTTGTGTTTATAGCCACTGGCTTTCTCACATGTCTTACCATGATACAAATAACGAGAGATATGATATTCCGACTACCTATTTTTAACCTGTCACGCGCATGGTGTCAAGTGGTGAGTCCAATGCAACAATAATATGCTGTCATGCAGTGGGGTTTGACGTTTCATCACAACCTCTTAACAAATTACGTATTTTACTAATATTTAAGTGCGTACAGTTGGAAGTAATAAAAATGAAAAAGATTAAATTAAGTTCTGCGATCTATATTATCTGAAAAAGACAATATAGGCGTAACTTCAACCGCATTAAACTGACGTATAGACACTTTTTTATTGCGAATGACTTTGTTTTAAGTGTGTAGTTGGACTTTTATAACGTTACTCACCGCGTGACGTCGTAGGAGGGGGCGGGGCATATGCGCAATATCATATCTCTTCTAAGTCATTATATCATGATGTCTTACCATATTCATGTTGATGTACTTTTGTTTCAAATATAGCACTTATCTGCACATGTATCGCAAACGTGTTTGCTAATACAAATATATAAAATAAACACTTGTGTTTTATTTACTAGTTTTTAGGGATTGTTAAGGGTACTAGAAAAACATATAATTTACAACTTTTTTTATTACGGTAACAAGTTTACAATATACGAAAATAATAGCATACAATTATTTACATTACATATGCATTTTCTATTATATCCCAGAGCAGTGTTGTTCTTGCTATTACAGTTGTAATAGATCTATTACTAAAAATACATTCTATTACGTTATTACGCCTTTTGAAAAATTATGGAAAATCTATTACTATTTAACCTTCTCTGATTTTTACCTGCAGCGCCCTCTTAAATTGAGAGGTTCTACTTTTAAGCATTGTTTCCTGTCTTGTCATCCAGGTTCTGTGCCTGGACCGATAGAAATATTTGCAATCTCTTCACCAATCAAAAGTATGCGCTGGCAGTGGCAGACTTGCGCAAAGCGAAATTTCGTGTGTGCAGTCCCTGTCACCTGATAGTTTAAACCGCGCGAGATCGAAGAATGTGCAAAAAAGTACAATTAAAACAATTTCGCAATCCGCAACATTTTTATGTTTATCTATGTGCAACATAAAACAAGCAGCCATCCGACAGTTCCGAGATCGTGCTTAGCTGAGAGAATTTTTTGTCAGCTAAATTCGATCAAAACAAAATTAAGAAACCGATTAAATGTGGAGACATGTAGTTCTTTGATTTTCACCAAACAGTTCTTAAATTAAAGCAACTGTTATAGTTTTGAACGCAGTGATACGTTGTTAAATTGTTATATCAATGAAGATTCAGATCTGTCTAGTCAGGAGGACCTAACGTTTTAATAAAAATAAAAACTTTGAAGAATGACTGATTTAAATTATTTCTGATCTTTTGTTACATCAACTTGATGAATAAATCATGATAATTTATTTTTGTTTTTTATATGTTATATATAAGACTGCTGTGTTTTTCTTTTTTGATTTGTTCTTGATTTTCTTTCAAACTGATTACATTAACCATTTGAAATGAGTAGACATACTTTTAATGAAAAGGCTCTTGTTTTTCTTTTGACTGTAAGTTTGAAAAACGTTTTTTTAACTTTATATTCGAATAAAAAAATGCTCTATTTTTCAGTCAAGTTTTTCATGTTTACCGAAGCCAATCTGCTATACCAAAATTTGAGTGGTCCCGTTATTTTTACTCAAGAAATGCACCGGTTATATAAAGGAGGTCATACAGTTCTCCCCATGATACAAATAACGAGAGATATGATATTCCGACTACCTATTTTTAGACCTGTCACGCGCATGGTGTCAAGTGGTGAGTCCAATGCAACAATAATGTACTGTTGTGCAGTGAGGTTTGACGTTTCATCACAACCTTTTAACAAATTACTTATTTTATTAATATTTAAGTGCATACAGTTGGAAATAATAAAAATGAAAACGATTAAATTTAGTGCTGTGATCTTTATTATCTAAAAAAGACAATATAGGCGTAACTTCAACCGCATTACACTGACGTATAGAAACTTTCTGATTGCGAATGACTTTGTTTTAAGTGTGTAGTTGGACTTTTATAACGTTACTCACCGCGTGACGTCATAGGAGTGGGCGGGGCATATGCGCATTATCATATCTCTTCTAAGTCATTATATCATGAGTTCTCCTTATCATCGATAAAACTGTAAACTGTCATATTTCTGACATTTAGATTGACAATGAACTTCTTATTCTTTGATTATGATAGTTCGTCGTCTAAATGTAGATGGCATTTACTCCAAATGTCATTTATCCTTGTTCTGAGTCTGAGTTATGTGACTCCATACGTCAACCAGTGCCGTGTCGTGCTGATGGAGTATATGACATAACTTACCGTTCTTTTTTGTTCCGAGTTTCGAATCTACAACATTTTTCATAATACAAGGATTTTTTGCTAGTCTTAATCAACTTCATTAATTTTCTCTTACTATTACGTTTTTATTACTTTCAATCCAGAATCTATTACCTTCTATTACGCTTTCGCAAAATTTCTATTACCAAATAATTTTTTGACAGAACAACACTGTCCCAGAGTATGATCCATACATAAAGGAATGTCAGACACCAGCCTCGGACACCCTGGACTGTTTTCCATATTGATAACATCTACGTGATAGCCACAATTTAACAGTAAATGTAACAAAAACCTTTGTTTATTTTCTCTAACATAAATTCTATCCACTTGTTGGGCAATGTAATATGCTTCATGTGGGTTTAATAACAGCAATGGCTACTCCTAGAACTCACTTTATTACTGATCTAAAATGCTTACAAAGTTAACAAAACATGCTTTCTCTACAACTCGTAAAACGTAACCTAAACGTTATTGTGTCTCGCCGTTAGTGATGGGTCGTTATTTAACTGTCAGCTATTTTTAAACGTTTATCGAGTCATAACGGTAACCACCAGTTATGGATTTATAAAAATAGCAGCTTAAAAAATAACGCTTTTTACACTAAACCAGATTTCGGAGTCGTGTCTGTTTCAGTTCTACTGCAACTAGTTCGGCTTCAATGAATAAACATCGGTTTTCATCGGCAACTGTTTATTTAACGGGATGAATAGCCTTGAGATTGGGAATGCTAAACACGTTATTTATACTGTGTGCTCGCTCTCGCTAACAGCTTTAGGGACGTACGATCTTCGGTACAATAAAACGGTTTAATTTTAATTTTAACTTTAACCGGTGGTTGATGGGGATACGGCATACGGACACTACTACACAGAGTTATTCTGTTAAACTGAGAAGGTGTTATTTTTGAAACAGTTGAGTTTCCCACTAGTATGTAAAGCCAAATAAGTATTTAATAATAAAAAATGTTGGGTGATAAGATGAATTTCTGTAAAAACGTGTTATTACTTTCACTATAGACAACGCAAAATAGGGTTATTTCACGTGAAATTAAAGTACTTATTTATTTAAATTTATATACATTACCTAAGAAAACAGTTAACACGTCATTTCCGTTTGTCTGATAATAGTTATCAAATTGATTAAAAAGATATAATGATACAACATTTTTTAATATCTATAGGTATACATTTCAATATAAAAAATTAAATGAATATATATAAGGGTAGCCCATTATTCTGGGATTCCTCGATATCTCCTAAGCTGTTCAAGTTATCAAAAAAAATAAAAAACAAAGGTCGCTTTGTTTTTGAAGGTGCATAACCTAAAATTATTTTAAACTATACAGCATGTCCCATAAGTCACCGGCAGCATGCAACTTTGATATTTTAAATGGAACACCTATATATTATTACATATTTCGATCCTACGTAAAATGTCAATGTTACTTTATAAAAGGTACTATATGTCATAAATCAATAGTTATTGAGTTATTCAATTTTTTCAAAAAATTCTGACACTTGCACAGGTTTGCAAAAAACCTAATACTTCCTCTGCAAACAAAGATATCAAGATGTTTCTTGTTGTAAGCTTAAGCTTAATATTCCTTAACTACGGATAAAATATTATCCTTCGATTTCCAATATACAGGGTGTTTATCTAGACTGTTCGCTTTGTCATATTTCAGACGCTAAAAACTAAATTTTTTCAAATGAAACACCCTGTATATTTTTTCTGAATCTTATAGATAATTCAATTCTGCATCGATCTATGGTGCTTACTATACACCTATTACATATGGTTTTAGGGTTAGAACCAACTTTTTATTTTATTGGGTCGAATTAAATAGTCTGTAATTAATTAGTAGGCTTTGACATTATTTGGTTAATTTCGTAAACAAATAGTATCAAAATATATTCTTATAGGAAGTTGAACTTGTAATAACTTATTCTTTCAGGCCAAACAGGTTTTAATAAGAATCTATAACAGCAAAGAAGATCTTAAGATATTGTATGTGTCTTATAGGAGTTGCATGAGACTTAGCAAAAAACTAACATTACAATGTAAATATTTTATTTATTAGATTTTCCGTCGTTTTATTGGATAATAAAATGCCTCGGAGGCCTATTCTAATAAACAACCTTATGTACTTACCTTTGATTAAGGAAAGGTTAATTGAAAGAGATATATGGTTTGTAAATGAATTAATAAATCATAATAGGTAGGCTATGACGCTTGACAAATCAAAAATATTCTGACAGACGATATAAACTTAAAACAAGTACTTGTGTTGTTATTTGTATATAACACCGCGTGCATATTAAAATGAATTTCAGCAAAGAAGAGCTTGTAGATATGGTATTTATATTAGGAGAGTGCCACAGGAACTGCTTTCTGGCTTCAAGGGTTTACAGGGAGCGGTATCCAGAAACGAGATCGCCAAGAAAAACTGCATTTCAAGAGTTGAAGCAAAGATTTTAGGAAACCGGTAGCGTTTCATACAATAAACATAAAGGAACTAACCCTGTATTAACTGAAGCTGTACAGGAAGATGTATTGCTGGCTGTAGTAGAAAAACTTCAAAGAAGCGCCAAGGATGTGAGTGAGAACTTAGACATTCCTAGAACATCCGTACAAAGAATAATTAAAAAGAATAAGTATCATCCCTACCGTGTATGTGTCACCCAATATTTAAGTGATCAGGATCATCAGCTAAGGGTTACATTTGCTCTATGCGCACTCCAAAAAGTAAATACTAATGTCAGTTTCTTTGATAAAGTATTATTCACTGACGAATGTACATTTCATAGCAATGGTTTATTAAATAGACACAACTATTATCATTATGCAACAGAAAACCCCCACGTAACACTGGCAATTGATAACCAGCATAGATGGACCATAAATGTATGGGCTGGTATTATTGGGCGCTACCTTATTGGGCCACACTTCTTTGAGGAACGTCTTACTGGTGCCCAGTATTTAGAATTTTTAAGAACTGTTCTTCCCGATCTCTTAGAGGAGATTCCTTTGCAAATAAGGCGAGACATGTGGTTCCAGCATGATGGGGCTCCAGTGCATTTCACTCGACCCATTATTCAATTCCTAAATGAAAAGTATCCAAATAAATGGATTGGCCGAGGAGGTACGACTCTGTGGCCGGCGAGATCACCTGATATTAGTAAATTAGACTTTTTCCTTTGGGGTTTTGTGAAAAATGCTGTTTACAATACACCTGTAACAACACGAGAAGACATGTACCAACGCCTAAGAAATGCCTTTTTGCTAGTGACTGCAAAAATGTTGTCGAATGTAGGATTTAATTTCATAAAGAGATTAAATCTTTGTGTACAACATAATGGAAATACATTTGAGCCTTTCATTAATTAATTTTCTGTTACATTATTATATTGCCTATTATTTAATTATTACAGTTTTTACCAGTTCAAATAATTTAATCATGAGTGATATTTTCCCGTAAACTCCCTATTTAATTGTTTAACATATTTAATACAATACTTAAAGACAATCTAATATAGTAGTTTTGTTAAACATTTACTACTTCGGGAATATGAATATTACATATTGAATAAGTTGAAAATGCTCGAGGCACCCATCTTTTTCCATTGACCCTTCCTTAATAAAAGGTAAGTACATAAGATTGTTTACTAGAATATGCTTTCGAGGCATTGAGTTAGCCAATAATAATAATAATAATAATAATAATAATAATAATATTAACGATAATAATAATAAAATAATAATAATAATATAATAAATTGACCAAATAATGTCAAAGCCTACTAATTAATTACAGACTATTTAATTCGACCCAATAAAATAAAAAGTTGGTTCTAACCCTAAAACCATATGTAATAGGTGTATAGTATGCACCATAGATCGATGCAGAATTGAATTATGTATAAGATTCAGAAAAAATATACAGGGTGTTTCATTTGAAAAAATTTAGTTTTTAGCGTCTGAAATATGACAAAGCGAACAGTCTAGATAAACACCCTGTATATTGGAAATCGAAGGATAACATTTTATCCGTAGTTAAGGAATATTAAGCTTATGCTTACAACAAGAAACATCTTGATATCTTTGTTTGCAGAGGAAGTATTAGGTTTTTTGCAAACCTGTGCAAGTGTCAAAATTTTTTGAAAAAATTGAATAACTCAAAAACTATTGATTTATGACATATAGTACCTTTTATAAAGTAACATTGAAATTTTACGTAGGATCAAAATATGTAATAATATATAGGCTGTTCCATTTAAAATATCAAAGTTGCATGCTGCCGGTGACTTATGGGACATGCTGTATAGTTTAAAATAATTTTAGGTTATGCACCTTCAAAAACAAAGCAATCCTTGTTTTTAAATTTTTTTGATAACTTGAACAGCTTAGGAGATATCGAGGAATCCCAGAATAATGGGCTACCCTGTATATATATATATATATATATATATATATATATATATATATATATATATATATATATATATATATATATATATATATATATATATATATATATATATACTCCTTTCTGATTTCTAAAAGTTTCACTTCAGAGTGGCAAAAGATTTACGACACGCTTATTATAATTTCTTAACCCTTTGTTTCCTTTTCATATCGACAAAATTTGAGATTTATACACTACGTGAAATAACGGGGTAAAAATACAATGCATTTATACTAGTGTGCTCGCTCTCGCTCACAGCTTTGGGAATGTAGGATACTATCGATCAACTATCCAGTTTAAAATAACGGGAGCCGTTATTTTCAACGGTTATTATAAATAACGTTAACGGCTTCAACTGTTAACAGAAAATAACTGTTTTCCCATCACTACTCGCCGTACAATATGACATTGACAGCTACCGTCGCAAATGACAGAACTGCATATTACGAGTGGTATTCAGGATGCCATATCTACGAGGTGCATTCAAGATACTACAGGCAATAATATGTTTGACTATTATATTTAGTAATTCTTCTAAATTAACATTGCCATAATTATAATCAATACAATGGTGTTGAGTTTGTAGGAACTTCACTTGTTTGATTATATCTGCATGCAGAAACGTAGCGGTGTATGTGGCTTAAATACATAATGTACAGTTTGATAGCTATTATAAATCACTAGTTCTTTAGGTGTGAACTCGGGGAGACAGAAACCTTGAGTGCCGACAATGACGAACCTCATCTTGACACTGCCCAACCACTATACTTCGAATTTGGCTTATATAGTCCCAAGAAGAGTAGTGGGGGAACGTTGTATGACGTACTCAGATGATATAACGAACAACGTTAATGAGTGGGGAGTATTCGATGATGCAATCATGTATAATTATGCAGAAACATTTAGTGTTATCGGCAAAATTCTGGTTACTTTCCATCTCCAATTTGATATCGACAGTGGACGGTTTGATGGAATCCGTATACTTTGAACAATCAAACACAAACATGGGATATTTTGCGAAAGCTTTGTAATCCAACGTAGGCTGTGGTTCTCTACCGAGATATGCTCGTTGAAATTCAATCATGTTTTTATATGCTCTCAGATAATTTGCTTGCCCAAAGTTCAGATTCATACCCTCGGTCGGAATTTGTTTTGAATTCAGGTGCAGTCTTATATCTCGAACGTCCACATGATCAAACTGGTTAATATCTTTTCCTGGGTTGTGGTGGCGATCCATTTGAAAGATGACGATAACAAAGCGAGGTCGTTCGGTGTTTGATGAGGTCTTCACGGACCACAAGTCCTTGGTTGAATTACTCACATTCGGTAATTCGTACATCTCCCATTTTCTAAACGGTATAAGAATCTTTTTATCTTGGGCGATCGATTTCAACAGCTGCTGTTGTATCACATCATTGGGGTGTATGTGTTTGACTTGCAATGCCATATGTTCAATGTTAAACTTTATAGCTTTGTCGGCGCCTGGTACACTGCTCAGAATATAGCAATTTCTATCGTTCTGACCGCGTGTTATACGTACCAACAAGCGACTGAAAAGCACTTTTCTGTAATCTTTGAAAATATTGCACAGGTAACTGAGCGGTAGGCAATAGCAAAATCTGTTGTTTTTCACCATGGTGTTCCTTTCGCTCGGATGCCAATCGTAAAACACATCTTGCTGGTTGATGGCAAACTCACATGTGTCGTTGTAATCAAATGATCTGGTTTGCGGAGCGTACGTGTGTACTTCTTCTCCCTTGATGGACCCGTCGTGGACGGGGTCTGCGAAGATATGTAGTTTGCTTAACATCGTAACCCAATGATTGTAGAAACTGTACGTTCTCTTCGGATAGAACCGTCTGTGATGCAGGTAACGAAGATACTGACCGATGTTGCTCGTCGGCACTGGTATTTATAACTAACATACCGCAGGTGTCTTGCTCAACTGTAATATCACGATGATCTCTTCACCTTGAAAGTTCACAGGAACTGCATTCTGATCGATGATGTTTACATTTATATGGGAAATGATACGTGTGTTGACGGGTAGAAACAGTTTACTGTGTGGGTTTATGTCGATTGCATAGCCCGGATCAACCATCGGAGCAAACTCGTATAGTGTGTGTGTCGGTTTGCCATCGTGGTAAGACCCGCTCACAATGTTACACTCCAAACGGATCGTTTTCACTTTAACAATCTCCACTGGTAAATCGGATGTGTGCACCACATCCTTAATAAGAGATCTGTTTGAGGAAAAACCCAAGAGAGGAACTATTGATGCGTTCACTGTCAAATCAATGTCATACTTGCACTGTATCTCACGCTTCAAAGTGTTGTTGTTGGCTTTCAAACTTAACAGTTTACTTGCATCGTCAACAGCAGCACCCTCTGGAAAATTATTCAACTTGAGATAGATACGGGCCATTTCGGTTTGGATACAGCGTTCCATATCGCTAATTTCATAAGCTCCATTGGGAATTATTATTTCTTGTACCACACCATCTTTCTTAGGTTCGGCTTCGAGTGTAAAATAAAAATGCAACTTATTACATCCGGTCTCTATATTTGGTATGGTGTTGTATGTGTGAAAATTCGAGAGTGCCAACGAATGATCGAACCTGGGGTCCAACACTATCGGTGGAAATATGTCCAATGACAGGGAAGACGTAGAGCCTTTCAACTCGAACGTTAGCGACATGACTGATACACATAGGCTACTGTTTGAGTCTTTTATTGCAAAAATTTTAAACACAAGTGACCACAATTAATTGTGTTATGTTTGATACACATCATGATTATACAATATGGAATAATCTTTAAGGTAACGTTGCAGCTCCACAGGAGGTTTCAAGTTTCCATACGAGTCAAAGTACTCGACGATGTCACCACGTTTCCTCACAGCAACCCAATGACTGCCTGGCTCCTTGTGTGTTTGCAAATTCATAATGAACGATTCGTTTTTACGTGGTCCATTGCGTGGTAGCTCATCTCGCATGTATACATCTCTAAAATATGGGATTTTCATTTTACCAGCAAACTTGACAAGATCTACATTTGTTAGAGGTCTTGCTGGTAAAAATATCACACGTTTTTTGTATTGTGTAAATACAAACCGTAGCCGTTGCGTTGTTTCTTCATGCACAGACCATCACCCACACCAGTACCTCGTTTACCCACAGCAATGGCATACATTGTTTGATTGTGACGTTTTGCCTCTTCCAGTTTCTGTTTCGCAGACTTGCCATCGTTCACGGCTTTAGCAATACCTTTTTTTTTGTTGGATGCGGGAGGGGGAAATGCTCATGCAGACCCCATTCACGGCCCCATAGGTTCCGTGGGATATCGAGGTACTGTGAGACTGTACTCACTAAAACCCCCTCCCAGGGAGTACCGGACCTTAGTCCATACCTCCGTCGGAAAGAATTACACACAATGACTTTTTAGGGAATGAATGTTTCCATTCTGTTTTTTGCCGCGGGGGCGTTTAGCGGGTAAGTATAAGCTTTGGACGCTTATGCTTGTGTGGAAGTTGCTCGTCGTAGTCGGTGGCACTACGGAGAAGAGCATTTGGGTAAGAAGCGGCTTTTGCGAACTGGGTTGTGGATAGTTGAGTTATGAACTCAAGTATCGATGGCATTTCCAGATCAGAGTGAATCTGACTGTTTCGGACAAACCATGGCGCTCCGGTTACCATTCTCAGAATTTTGTTCTGGATGATTTGAAGGGTCTTGATGTGTGTTGCGGCCGCGGTGGCCCATGCGGGTGATGCATAGGTCAAGGCTGACCGGATAATGAATTTGTACATGATCAACTTATTGTTCATGGACAATTTTGAATTTCTATTTAGAAGTGGGAACAGCTTCGAGAAGCAATACCTGCAGCACCACCACCCAGAGCACCAAGAGCTGATAGACCACCAAATATAGGAGGTAACAGTGGAAGGAAGCCTCCGCTTTTAGGTATTGGAATACCTCGAGGTACCTTAACTTTCTTTCGACCACCGGCATTTTTGATGACTTTTCTCGCTACATGCAGTAGATTTTTCACAGACGGCACTTCCTCTCCCACATTGATAGCACCTCGCATCAAAGCTAGTATGTTTTTAAACGGTACCTTGCCACCAACTTTTCTCTTACGTGTACCATTACTAGTTTCTCTGGGTTTGTTCACACCCATACCAAGTTTTCTTTTAACTTTCATTGTTTTTGCTACACTCCAAGCTGCCGCCTTTTCACCAAAACTTGCGTCCTTCGACTTGACTCGTTCCTTGGCTGGGTGCTCCAACACCTCGTCGGCACGACGCCTGTCACTCAACTGTTTTAATTGAGAGTAGGCGATGTCGTGCTCTCGACAATCACGATCTAACGGGTTGATACCTTGATCACCTCTGGCAAGACGTTCTTTAAGTTTAGTGCCCGGACCACAAAACTAATAACCGGGTATGTGTAACTCAACAGGCAATATGTTGATGAGTGTGTTAACGAGGCCTTTACCCTTAAATACTAACATTGATACTAAAGCGGTGATGTATTAAACACCAGTATTTATACTTACAGCAAGCAGGTTGGTGTTAGTCTAGTTAACGATGCGTATCGTAAAACACACAACAACAGCCTCACCAGTTACAAACTTGGACGATGTTGTGCGTGTGGAAACAGTTACACAACACAGACACGGTCTTCTGTTACCCGACACGGTACGTTGTTTGATATGTGGTCCTAGTGGATGTGGTAAAACCAATGTCATGCTGAGTTTATTGTTTGAAGCAAACGGTTTAAAGTTTGAAAACCTTTATGTGTATTCAAAGTCACTGTATCAACCGAAATACAAGATGTTAAAGGAAGTGTTGGATGCTACAAAAGGTGTTGGTTTCTATCCTTATAGAGAAAACGATGAAATAGTAGATCCGGGAGATGCCTTGGACAACTCTGTGTTTATATTTGATGATGTAGCTTGTGACAAACAAGATAAAATAAGAGCATGCTTTAGTATGGGCAGGCATAAAAACATTGATTCCTTCTATCTTTGTCAGACATACAGCAAAGTACCAAAACAACTGGTACGTGACAACGCAAACGTTGTGGTGTTATTCAAACAGGACGAAACCAATCTTAAACATGTGTATGATGATCATGTGACCACCGATATGACTTTTGAAAAGTTCAAGACACTGTGTGGTGAATGTTAGCAGACCAGGCATGATGTGATGGTGGTCGTTAAAGATTGTGATTTAGCAAAAGGGCAGTATCGCAAAGGTTTCGATCACTTTATATATATATATATATATATATATATATATATATATATATATATATATATATATATATATATATATATATATATATGTATATATATATATATATATATATATATATATATATATATATTTAAACTGCCACGTGTGTATGTGTGTGTTAGTCTTCATGTGTTCAACATACGGTGAGCATAGCGAAAAAATCTAAAAGTCGTCGTCGCCAACAAAAACTATCAACACAGCCGCCCAATATCAAACGTAAAATAGCCGATTTATCAAAGATTATTCGAAACAAATATTTAGCTTTGAAACTGGGCAAAACAGAGACGGATGAAACGTTACAGCGTTTATATAAACCTCTGTTAAAACCGTTGGATGATATATCTAAAAACACAGCAACCACAGCAATGGCTACTGCTCAAACAGCTCAGCAGCAACCAACTAAAACTGAAATTGATGTCAAACCACAAGCAAAGGAGGAAGTTCAATTTCTTAGCGATGATGAAACGTTTGAGTTGGAAGCAAAATCACCTGAACCTGAACCCGAACCTGAATTATGGGTTACGAAAGCTTATAAACTAGATGCCGCAGCAAATACACCGGAAGCCATTTACGAACAAGCGTTAAGTTCGTATCCTGTAGTTGTTCGATATTATGTTGATAAATATTTCACAGATAATCATTCATGTGATCAAACATATGGTGTTACTTATGATAAAACCACCAATACTTGGATGCTTGGAAATAAACCTGTTAAATTTGTTGTTACTGACGTAGATTTTAGAAATAGAGAAAGCTTTCAAATTGTGGTTGGTGACAGAAGATATTACGGCACTCAACATCTGTTGGAATTGATATTTTTTAGAAAACCTGGTATGCGTGCTATGAAAAATCAGAACGCTTTACGTGACTACGCAGACATTATGAAAACTACGAGTTTTTACAGAAAAGAGAACAATCCTAAAGAAGACGTTCTACGAAACACTTCTACCAAATATCAACATGTAATAAAACCAATTTTAGAAAAACAAGAAGGTGCTAGAGCGCGATCTTCCTCAGTAACGTTAGGTCATGGCATGCCATACATGCTACATACTAAGAAACAGAAAGAATATGTGTACTGGGATGATGTGAACGAACTGGTTGACAGACTTCGTCTTCTCATGGCTTCCCAAGTTGCAGGTAATAATGCTCATAACAATGAGATACAGTCAATCGTGGAAGAGCTGGAGGAGGCTCACATCATATAAAGAGATAACACACCCTAACCATCAGTTTCATCATGTCTATCGACAAGTTTGGTCGTACTGCTGCAAACTTCAACAACAACAGCAACAGCTCTATACATAACCGCGTGGTTCAACGAGAGATTTTCCCAAGAACTGCCAGTGGTGATTTCGATGTGCAAAACCATAGATTGTGTAACGTAGCCAGCCCTATCGATTCAACAGATGGCGTAACTAAAACATTTGTTGATGCCTGGGTGGACGACTATCAGAAACATAAAGCTGAGTATCTGAAGAATAAAGATGAAGTGACACAAAAACTGGTAGCCATAGTGCTAGAAGCTGTGCATAAGCCGGAGTTGAAAGATTTTAAAAACGAATTGGAACAGAAATGGAAAAATTCAACCAAGACCATAACAGCTCAAGTTTTAAAAGATATCGATCTGTCAAAGAACCACAAGCTGAAGAAGAAGTTGGGTGAAATAGACAAAAATCTAGTGTGAAGAAGACGGCCATGGTGGAACGAGTCATACGTACGTTGAAAGAGAAGATATATAAAAACTTTCACTTGTCTGGTTCTTACAAGTGGCTACATATCCTGCCCAATGTCACAGCTACATATAACGCAACCATTCATCGTACCACCGGTGTCAAACCTCTGGATGTCACTAGGAAAAACGAGGCAACTATTCGTAAGAAGGTCTATTCCAACACTATACCGGTGTCTGTATAAACTAAATTTAAAGTGGGCGATGTTGTACGTATAAGCAAGGCAAAAACATTATTTGAGAAAGGTTATACACCTTGCTGGTCCGCAGAGTTGTTTAAGGTGGCCACGGTGCACCCTACCAACCCAGTGACGTATTTACTAGAAGACATGCAAGGCAAACCAATCAGCGGAGGGTTTTGTGAGCAAGAACTACAAAAGACTTTATCTTCTGACATGTATTTAATCGAACGCGTCTTGAGAAAAAAGGTACCAATCCTATGTGAAATGGCTTGGTTTTGATAAGACCCATAATCCCTAGGTCAACACCAAAGACATTAAATAACTTGTATTATATTATGAATAAAGGAAACATGTTAAAAGTATTTTTATTTCAAATCCTCTTTATGCATTCGCGCCAACAGAATGGTTGTCAGAAAATACAGCTAATAAAACACACAGAGATTTTTTACACATATATTTTTATTATCAACTAGCGTTATAGTTAAATCTGTTACACGTTAGCATATCTTTCAGTACAAGTTGATATTTAGTAATAAATTCACACACTATACACAGGTTCTCAGAGTATTTTAGCCGGGCAATGAAGAAGGCACAAGGTATGACTGTCCTGTCTCTGAACTTGGACAGTTCCGATCTGATGTCAGCTATAAACATGTTTAGGTCGAAGAAACTCCTAAAACGTAATTCCAACAATAAGTCTTTGACCACAGAGCCAATATCTTCTAGTATTTTCAATGCTTTCAAGCTTAGGTTGAAATTAGTGACATATTCATCACAGCACAGCTTAAACTTAAAAAACACTGATTTTCGTTGCGTTTTAACCAAGTATTTAGTTAGTGTATATGATTCGCCGTTTTATGCTGTACCCTGTGATTGGTTTTCCATTTTGTAAATTATGGTAGGTAACACGTTTAAAAATTCTTCAAAGGTCCACATATCGAAAAACACAGGTATATTACAGTTTTTCTGTGAAACCTTCACCGAAGGCAAAAACTTTAACAACGGGTCAACACCGATCGTGAGTATTCGTCTCCGTTTGGTAAAAGAGAAAACGTTGTCTGACCAAGGAGCTCACAGTCTTGTGTTTAATTTTTCTCCATACTTTTCTGATTGATCTCCACCGACTTCTCATTGAATATCTCATCGTGTGTAGGTTGATATTCGGCTGTTTGTATGTTTGTAGGATCTGCAGCATTCATACTAATATCAGAGAGATTATTTGATTCACTTGTGTCTGTTGTTGTTGGATAGCTTGTGTACAGTTCACCTATGATATTATCCCACGTTTTAGGTTCTTCTTTTGCTATAATACTTTCAACTGCGTTCGCCAGCAAGACATCTTGTAACACTTTAAACTTTTTACCACCGCCAACAGCTCTACCAGTATTTTCTGTGTTGAGAGATTTTCGTTTTCGTGTATTCTGCACCGTATTAGTTTTTAGCTACAACTTGTTCGACGTACACCACTAAACTAGTTTCTAGACAAGCTAAAACACGAATGATGGTAGGATGTCATCCAACGGAAATAACACCCAGATAACAACTGTACAGACAAGCTCAAACACGTTTATGGATGATGTCATCCTTCCTGTTATGCCAACGGCTGTATTCTAGACAAGTTCAAACACGAATGATGGGGTGATGTCATTCTACCGGATATGAGTCATAGCCGTGTTGTCAGTTCTCTGTTTTATTGTGTTATGTATTCTGCTATGGCCACGTGTACAGAGTGTTAAACTTTTTACTCGTGTACAGGCACCAGATTGATGTCTGGTCTCTTTAGACATATTTGCTTGTGTCTATATATGGATGTTCTCAACATTTGTTTATTACAGTGTGAACATGTAACCTTCCTTCTGTCGTATGTGTATTGCCATTTTACGAAATTTTCATCACTTTCCTAGGAGTGTGCGTTGTACACGGTAGGCATTTTCCAAAGTTTTGGCCGTTTTTGATGAAACATTTGTCACAACAGCTTCTCTCCGTTGATGGATACCGTTTTGAACAAATCGCACAACAACGGAGACCCTCATCATTCAGTTCTTGCTTGTCATCCGGTGTTGGTAGTTGTGGTGCTGGTGGTGTTGTTGGTCGCGTGGTGACGTGTTCTTCTTCACTCTCTTGTTGATTGATTTCGTTAAACTGCTGCGTTGAAAAACCAGAGCCTTGTGAAGTGGTTGTTTGAGCAGTGTCTTGTTGGTGTTGTGACGATCCTAGGCTGGTAGCTGTTATAGTAAATGCATCACCTTCGACGGCCCCCTTATTGCTCTGATACATCTTGTACAGCTCCGGCCACACTTCTTCGAACGTCAAATGCGACAGCTTCCTAAACAGCACATGATAGTCTCTATCCAAGCTGGAGAATGTAAAGCCTACTTTGGTGTCGATGTTCAAGTCTCTAATAACTCGGTTATAAATTTCCTGCATACCGTTCTTACGCCATTGTTCAGGATCATTGATGCCACTGCTATTGAGTGGATTCAACTGGAAACGCACCGTATTCTGTATGATATTAAAACGACTGTTTCTTGTTGTCGACTCTCCAACAATTGAGAACGCCATAGGAACAAGTCTTTACGTATTTAACACACGCTACGGAACTAAAATCGAGATGTTTCTTACTTTTCGGAAGCAAACACAAGACTGGCTTGTGTACGACAGTTGTACCTCTCTAACTCTCTAGTCATACAGTGCGACATCTGTGTTAGCAACCACCAACGACGTCTATATGTTTTGTTTGGTTTAAGTGTATGTCATCAAACAATAGTGTTATATCTACAACCCGCCTTCAGCGCCTCGCGCCTCAACAGACGTTAGTATGTGTTAAGCTGTGAAACAAGGATGACGTATCTCTTGCTGTAGGTAAGTATTTCACTCTTATATATTAGCAATCTGTTTGCATTCTAACAACACATATCAAACAACCCTCGTATATCGAAGTTGTTTTGTTTTCAAATTGAGTTTTGTTACTTGTATTTTTGATCACTCCCTATATATACACAAATGATATAAATTCAGATATACATTAATATAAAACACCCACGTAAAAACTGATATCAGTTTTATTACCGGTCCGAAAACAGGTTAATTTGCATATGCAAATAAGTTTTGTTTTCGATTTAGTATTATATCAAATATGTTTAAATCTGTTTTACTATATATATATATATATATATATATATATATATATATATATATATATATATATATATATATATATATATATATATATATATATATATATTTACCAATATTTTAAAATCAAAGTTCCTCTTATGTTAAATATTCACTGTAATAGAGAGAACGCCCACATAATTTGATAACAAGTTTAATTATCATATGTCAACAACTGGTTTTGTTTTATATATACAAACAATAAACAGAGTTTATCTCGAGTGTCTGGATGGAACAGTTGGTTTAGCTATGAATGCATTTATATTGAATTATACGGTCAGTTCGAACTCTGGTTCAAAATCTAATTTCAGGCGAACGCTTTTCTTTAAACGAGATTTCAAATTGTCTGTCTATCTCTCTCATATCTGTATGTATGGCTAACCTGAATGTATATGTGTGTGTGTGTGTGTGAAGTTTGACTCGTCGTATAAGGGAATATTGCCTCACTTTACCCACTTTCAATGGAATATTCCCTTCTACGACGAGCCAAATTTTGGACACGAGAGACGCAAATTTTCAATGAAATTCAGATTCCCGCCAAAACTAAATATCCTAGCAACCCCAAAACAACACACTTACCAACACAATAAACAACACATGGTGAGCTTATATGACAGCTGTGTGTAACCTACAAACATAGCCTAAGAAACGTTGGCAACAGTTCGTAACAAACAAACATTCGGCTAGCCGAAAGCCGACATAACTTAAAACAAACATACAGACTTAACCTCAATAAACAGTCAGATACCGGGAATCAACATGCTTATATGTCATACAACACGTGTGTGCCAACATAACCTTAACAAACAATCAGATAGCGGAGGAATCGACATGGAACATAACCACAAATGGAGACTCAATAAACAACACACACACACACACACACACACACACTTAACCTCAACAGTCAGATAGCGGGAATCAGCATGCTTATACGTCATACAACACGTGTGTGTACGAACATAACCTCAACAAACAGTCAGATAACGGGAATCACCATGCTTATATGTCATACAACACACACATAACCTCAACAACCAATCAGATAGCTTGAAATCGACAAACACATGGAGACCAAAACTGATTGCTGCCATCTTTGTAACATTTGACGTCATCAGACAGGTGACAGCCCCCCACAGACAGATCACAACAAAACACATGGAGACCAAACCTGATTGCCGCCATCTTGGAACATTTGACGTCATCGGACAGGTCAGGTGACAGCCCTGACAGATGACAACAAACACATGAAGACTTAACCTGATTGCGGCCATCTTGGAATATCATGACGGCTGTCAGGTGACAGGTCCAGTGACACCTGACAGCCCCCAATGACAGCTGACATTGACAGCTGACATTGACAGATGTCAGGTCAGATGTCGACTGTCAGCCTCACACGCATGCGCGTGACGGCATCGCGCATGCGCAGAAAAAAGCGGAGGGATGGTCCCAGGTGTCGCACTATCTACTACTTCCGTTATAACTTTCAGGTGAATATTCATATGGTTCATCATCAGATAGAATTTTATCAAACAATGCTTGTAAACGACGTTGATTTTTTTCATAGTCTCCCATGTTAGGGCAATTTATAAAATAATTTATCACTAGAACAGACTTATTCAACCGGACAAAATAGATACACGTAAACTGTTCGCAAGCGTCATCGATATGCAAGCTTGAACTTGCATAAAGTGCGAATCACGTTTGCACCACTTGGCCCAGTCAGTGAAATTTGATTCTCAGGCCGCGCGGTGCACACGTGATTCACACCTAAAAAAAAACGGTTAGCTGCAAAAAATAAATTAAAAATAATGAAATACGATTGTGTTATGTTATTTGCAGCAAATTGCAAATCAAAAACAAAGTTGGTCGGGGGGACAATTATTTTTTTTTACATTACGGCAGTCAACGTGTTAAAGACCTGACGATCGTTTTACTAACTAAGTTAGCATTATTAGAGGATGAAAAATTCTGAATTCAGAATTTGACAATAGTATTGGTATGCCACCATATACAGATTTAACTAAAGTAACTGTTAATATGTTTTGCATAAAAAACACAAGCTACATATGTATTTAAATACAGTGGCTATATAAAGAATAGCCATTGTACATGTGCATTTCGATCTGACATTTCATATAAATACCAAAAAAAATCATAGAAAAATAAAATTCTTTTTATGCACATATAAGTGGATCTCAATATCACTATATGTTTATATACCACATAGCAAAACAACCTGCAATTAAACAAATATATTGTTTATCTTAACATAAAACTAAAAACAATAAATATTACTAATACTATTGTTACAAAGCACTTCAATAGACGTAGGTGCGGTGTTGCCACATCTCCAGAACTTCCCCAACATCTGGAAATTTTTTGCACAATATGGCAACACCCCTCCCCACCCCCCTGTGGCTGCCTGGGGTGACCCCCCTCAGGCGAAGTCTCAACCCTCTAGGACCAGAAATAACGAAGTTACCAACTTGTACCCCGTCGGAACGGATAACTGAGATCTGCACATTCCGAACAACCTGTATATACACCCTGTATGCGCAGAGAACCCTTACACCCTGTATATGCAGAGAGATCTTATATTACGAGAAACACCTCTTGTGTAACATAGGAGTGATGACCACATTTGGATCACCTGTATATACATCCCCCTGTATACACACGGGACCGATCTGTATTCACAGAACCTTCTAGTAAAAGAAGGTCCTGGAACATTCTGGAATGGAACGCTCCAGAAACGTGGTGGAAGGTACGGCGAGTATATAAACGCGAAAGCAAGCCAGCCAGTTCAGTTCTGTTAGTGAATGTTGAAGTGACTTAAAGAAGCAGTAATCAGTGTGAAGTGTTAGACTGTAGTTCCAGTATAGTAACTTGTGTGTGGATTGTTGATTGTAAGGCCAGATAAACTAAGTGTTTTGTGAGAGAGATTCCAGAACTTTAATTGTATCCATATTTAGAGAGTAAATAAAGTTGTTTTGTTAAAATTTAAAGTCTCACTTATCCAGAACCCTGCAAAACGCAACACTATTTAGCTGTTGGCAGACTGTGGTAGTTTCAGATTTAAAGTGTGTTGGTAACCGCGAATACTGCTGTTGGGTAGTGATGGGCAGAATCATTCATTTAAGTGAGTCGACTCACACGATTCAACTCGCTGAAATGAGTCGACTCGCCTCGACTTATGATTTAATGATTTGTTTTAAGATTCGGAGTCGTCCATAACTGAATCGGAATCGGAACCGACTCATGAGTCGCCCATAACGGAATCGGAGTCGCAAGAATCCTATTGATGTACTGTAATTTGTAACTCTCAAATCTTAAACCGCCCCGTGAATCTATAATGTGTAACGTAACGGTAAAGGTGTCACCAGGTTATTTCTCAATCATAAGCACTCTAGTTTTGTATGGATCTTATGATTTATGATACCTAAAACCCTAATTTGCTTGCATATTGTAGATGTACAAATAGAAAGTGAAAATATCAGACCTAAAAATAATAACACAGCTATAAAAAGCTTATTCCTAACATATTGCTTATACTTGCCTCATGTCTAGCCACCTTCAGTTGTATTTTTGATACTTAAAACTGCAAAAGGAATATGGAATATGTTTGAATTTGGTAGTGTCCGTTTGAATATATATATATATATATATATATATATATATATATATATATATATATATATATATATATATATATATATATATATATATATATATATATATATATATATATATTTAAACTGTCACAAAATTGAGTCCATATAATTTATCATAAAAGAAGGATACAGTACAGGAAAGATATATTAAAATAATGTGTCATACCGACAAATATAGTGTAAGATATATTTATTTCAACTGCAAGCCATCTTACCGAAACGTGACTGTATGGGACACGGATAGTAACTTCTTACACTGTTAAAATATTTGCCTAGCCTAGTATATATGTCAAACGTGCAATCGGAAAGATCTAGTACACGGAACATTGTATCACTACATTCTTCTAGACAGAGAAAAATACACTAAATCTTCTATTGTAAACAGATAATACGAGAAAGAAACAGATGTGCCTACAGCATACTGTGTAGGATGTTCCCGAAATTGTATAGAAAAATCCCTAGTACACTAATAGCATGGTAAAAACAAATTTGTATTAAATACTTTTTTATTTCAGTAATAAAGCATCAAGCATCCTTTCATATTACAGGCCAACTGAACAATCTAGAATCTATGTACCTGGCACACAGCTGTGTTGCCGCTGTTCATAATTTTTACCTGCAATGGAAAATATTTCACTCCCTGTAACTTTATATGTTTAACTAATATGTATAATATTAAGCAAAATGTATTCGCATCACATATACGAGTCCGAGTTCTAGTGTAAAGCGCAAGCGCAAATAGATTTCTGCTGTAGCATTTGTGGTCCTCCTGTAACCTGTTATTTTAATATATCCATAACAGGTTGTTACTTTGCGGCTCGGCAACATTGAAAAAATAACAGATTGTTAAATAACAACCCATCACTACTTTAAACTTTAACATATCTTAAATTATTTTAAACAACAGCAACAAAACACGTCTTAAATACTTAATTTACATACAAACTTATTTTTCAAATTTTTAAGTAGTGGTGTTAGAGTATTATAAACATTTAAAAAAGGTTAGTACAAACTTTAAATTTTCTACACACACACACACACACACACACACACACATATATATATATATATATATATATATATATATATATATATATATATATATATACATATATATATATATATATATATATATATATATATATATATATATATATATATATATATATATATATATATATATATATATAATCAACAAAGTCTTTTCAATTTGACTAGTTCGTAGTGTTCATCTGGATACATTATTTACACTGCTAGTTTGGTTTTACTGGATATTTGAAAACATCTGCATCTTTAGTAAGTTATTTTGTATGCATTTCATTGACACCTTACTTTAAAATGCTTTACTTGTGTGTTTTATATAAGTGTACTTTATGTTTTGAGTGCATATGAATTTGTTTTACCCCTTTAATTTGTTTCACATATACAAAATTATCATCGATATTTATTTACACCTTGTATGTGAATTTTCCTCTCAATATATTTGTTTTTTTTTTTAAATATTTATTTCTACATTTCAGGTTGATTTCAAGAATTTATTGTCAATGCTCTTTAGTATTCTACACATAACTGTTTTGACTGAGATCAGTATTCTGCATGATACCACCTTCGATATCCACTTAAGTTGCTACCAGGTTTTCCACAATATTGACATTTAATGGCAGTGTTAGTGTTTTGTCAATTATCGTTCATAAACCTTTAGTATTTTAATTAGTGATAAGTGATATTCTAGTTTACTCGTAAGTACTTAGCTTTAAGTTTTTAGTTTTAAGCTTTGCGTGAGGTAGCTAATAATTTATGTTTGATATTGCTAAATATCAATATATATATATATATATATATATATATATATATATATATATATATATATATATATATATATATATATATATATATATATATATATATATATATATATTAGGGTTCTAAAAGCAGAAAACAAAGGAATAAAAATGGACATCGCAGAGCAATAATTAAAAGTACATAAACCAGAACCACAAAACATACGCAGGTTGTAAAGTGGGTAAACAGCGAATACTCTAGTTATATTTCGAGAATGAACTAGAAATGACAGATATTGAACAATAATGTAGAAAGGTCTAAACTACTCTATGGACAATATAAATAGGCGTGCCGAAGCTAAAAGGAGTCAGTCAATAGTGAGTTAGTGTTGGTGTATAATAAGCGATCGTGAAATATATTTCTATGGCATTTAGTAACAGGGAGAAATATTTTAGTTGATGCTAGTGTTGGAAAATAGTTGGTTGTAATAAATTAGTAGTTTGAAAAGCTGTGTTTTGTGAGTTATTAAATCCAGATCCTCGAAGAACGTCACAATCTGTTCATATACATACCTGTTTATAATCAATACAGATCTTGTTAGTTCCTTCGTGTTGCTTGCGAAGAATTCAACTCTCAAATACTGATGAGCTGAACACAAAATTCTAAAATAGTGCTTGAATTTTATTTATTGATTGCGATTGAAATCCCTTTTGTTAAGTAATAATAAAAAACTTATCAAGCTGTTTGGTTAATTAACATAAATGGACGGCATTCGAATATAATTCATCAGGTTAATGCACATTATATTAACTTTTGTTTGTGTAGTTAGACTTTTTATAAAACGTTTTTAAGAATGTTTATGTTATACATACACACACACAGATATATATATATATATATATATATATATATATATATATATATATATATATATATATATATATATATATATATGTGTGTGTGTGTGTGTGTGTGTGTGTGTGGTTTTTTTGTTTCTATGGCCAATCACCGACGCCAGGGAGCAGTTTCACCTCACTATCCTGGAAATTTTGCCGAACCCCCTGCTTTTCTGTAAGGAGGGTAGGGATCTTTAACGTGCCCAACATCGCATGGACATGGGACCGACGGCTTTACGGCCCCTCCGAAGGGCGGAACGTGCAGACAGTCAACTTGCTCAAATACAATGCCAGAACCTCGGTTGATGTTAATGTTACAGTTTGTACTGAAAAAGTGAAAGAGGTATCCAGGGATCGAACCCAGTACCCTTCGGTTCATAGGCACACGTTCTTACCCCTGAACCACCGAGGTTCATTATATATATAAATATATATATATATATATATATATATATATATATATATATATATATATATATATATATATATATATATATATATATATATATATATATATATATATATATATATATATATATAGATGGTATTTTAATAAAATATATAAATTATGTAAAAGATGTTTTAAAAAATGTTGAAATTAAAGTTTTGTCTAAATAATTTTTTTTTAATGCAAATAAACAGAAATGAGACTTTTTATAAAGATTTTCTAAGAATATTTATGTATTACATATACAGAATATTTTCTAAATGCAAATAAAATGGAATGAATATAGTGATGCTAACTTTGTTAGTGAAACGTTCGTCAGGTCTTTAAAAATGTGTGGTGATGATTTGAGTTTTCCAAGTGTACTTATAAGTGCTTATCAAAAGTTCAAATCTTCGCTTGGTGATTATGGTGTAATTAAGACTCCGAACACGCCCAGCTGTAGATGTCTGTCCTCTGGCCAAATCCCGTAAAATGAGGTTTGTTTTTCGGAGCCCATGTTGGATGGTGCTACAAAGCAGAAATTTTATATGGCAGTTATGAAAATGCGACGAACGTCTCTCCACAGCAAGTTTTTCCAAATGTGTTATTTTTCGCGACGTCAAAATTCGGTTGCATTGCTCATGCGCACTTCGCAGAATATTTTAAGTAACGGAATAAAAGTCCTCCATGACGTGCTGTTTACACACAATCCTCCCAACCGACCTGCCCTGACGTCAGTTTGCCTAATCAAAAGCTAAAAGAAGAAAAAAGGCGAAGGAAAAATACATTGTGATCACATGAATGGCAGGGTTGATTTTCCTTCCCCTTTAAGCTTTTAATTCGACAAACTGATGTCCGGGAAGGTCAGTTGGGAGGATTGTGTGTATACAGCACGTCAGGGAGGTCTTTTATTTCGTTACTTAAAATATATTGCAAAGTGCGCATGATCAATGCAAGCGCATGATCAATGCAACCGGTCATTACTGTGGCGAGACGCTCGTGAAACGCGTTTTGGAAGAGAGTATTTTGTTCCATGGAGAAACGATATTCTGTAGTGTAGCAAAGTCGAAAATTGAATTCTACGTAACAGACGGCCACAGCAAAGATATTTGCAATGGTCAATCAGGATCCAAGAAGACAAAGAGAGAACTCACTCAATGTTGGCGTGCTGTTTGAATAAAAAAATGCAACCCAGAATTATTAAGATAGTTGGTTGCAAAAAAAAAATAGACAGTAATAAGTTTTCATTGTTATGAATATGCATATGTGTATATTTACTGACTATTTATCAGTGAATTTTCTTTGAAAAAATTCACTAATGAGGAGATCCCGACTTTTGAATTTTGACAAAATTTCGTCAAATGACCGCGAACTAGGCCCCCTAGAACCCATATCCAGGGTCAGTTTTAATTTTTATATGTTGATATATATATATATATATATATATATATATATATATATATATATATATTCGCTCTTATTTGAGCGTATCAGTGTGTTATACCTGCAATAATCAAAACATATCTAAATTAATTGGCTTAACTTAGCCAAATTCTGAAGGAAACGTGAGATGTACAAGCTACTGACATCTAGGATGAAACAAGGAACTTTGTCTGTAAGACGACTCCGATACAAATACTGTACGTCAGGTGCCGCCGTACAACCACAACTCCGGTACAATATAAAAGATCGTGTGTCGTTGTACGGTGGCACCTGACGTATGGAATTTGTACCGGATTCGTCTTACAGACAAAGTTTCTAGTTTCGTCCTAGATGTCAGTAGCTGATATATATATATATATATATATATATATATATATATATATATATATATATATATATATATATATATATATATATATATATATATATATATATATATATATATATATATATATATATATATATATATATATATATATATATATATATATATATATATATATATATATATATATATATATTCATAATCCGTATTTGCGACTTTTGACGTTTTGAGGAAAACTTCAAATTTTGTGTCTTTAACTGCCCATAACTTGTTTGTCTTCAAACTTGCAGACCTACATTTTGTTACAAGGTTCACTCTTTATAACACAAACAAGCGTTACAAATTTGGTTGCCCTTACTTTGTTATTTCCTTAGATATTTTTTTTCCGCAAGAAAACACAAAATTTTCCGGGAAAACCTGCGCCAATTTTCTTGGCTAACGAACCTGTCCAAGCCACTTGCAATAGGAAGGTACTTACCTAATCTGATCAGAATCGGCCCATTGTGTTTTGAGTTATCGGTGTGATATATATATATATATATATATATATATACAATAATAATATTTTAATAATATAATAATAATATTTATTTGCTCACTCCTCCGTACAAAATAGTAAAGATATCACAAAACAACTTTTTAGACTAAGCATACATCACAAAATGGACAAATAAATAAATTACAAAACTGTGCTAAGTCTGTGACTTGTGCACACATTAAACAAAGAACACATTAAAACAAAACAAAAACTACGCGTGATGCGAAGAAATTATGCCATATATACACACACATATAAAACCAGACGCATAATCCTGGCATGTAGTATAATCCCCGGGATTGAAGGTCTTATAAAGCAATGCTTGTATGCCCCCATCCCCAGGACCACAATTCACCCCTCTCCCTCTCTTTCTTGCGAGACAGTCGCCTACACTGCCTCAAGACTAGCGAACCACAGTTTATCACCACCAAAGGGACGTATTAAGCCTAATTCCAAACTTATAACTACAAGACTAGTACATTTTATAAATTAACATCCCGAACACACATCCATACGTATATACTCACTCATATACTTGCACGCCTCACTTACTCTCTCACAAACACGCCCGCGCACGCACGCACACACACACATCCACAAACGCATTCACTCGCCCAATTGTATACTTATATTCCACACACTAATATACACACACACGATCAGTTATATTCACCGGCCATTCACACACATATATTCAAATACTGACGCTTAATCATTTATTAACCGTACGCAAACTGATTTTCCCAATAAAATACACCAATATATCTATTTTTCCTGAGAATAGTAAACATTTTTTATATCTATGATACTGTGAATCTCCATTCTGGATTTAGCCTTGATCCACTCTGTGATTTTTGCCTTAAACAAGTTAATTCCATTTATTCTCTTATACTCGCTCGGTATTGTATTATAAATCTTTGGGCCAAGATAAGAAAACGCTCGTTGACATAGCGTCTTCCTGACTCTAGGCACACAAACCGCCTGAAGACTTCCTCTAGTAAAATACTCATGGCTTGTACCTAATCTTTGATTTACGTTTCTATGCTGCCAACTTAAAAGCGAAAAGCAAAACAACTGTCTAATATCGAACACACTGGACTCAGTATATAAACTCTCCGTTGGATATGTAATATTCTTTTTAAGTATTATTTTGAGGATCCATTTTTGCACCTTTTCCAGTATGCATATATAATTATTTGTAGCACCACCCCAAAGAAGTATCCCATATGTTAAATGTGGTTTAACCAGAGCGTTATACAAAAGAAACAGCTGTTGTACAGAAAATATCTGGCGGAAGCTCTTGAACCTCCAGGTCAGGAATCGTACCTTCTTTGTCAAATTATATATTTGACTATCCCATCTTAAATGCTGATCCAAGTATATACCCAAGTATTTATATGTAGTTGTCATCTTTATTTTTGTCTTTTGACACTGACAATTATTCTCCACTCTTAGTTCACAGTAATCTGGCATACTATTAGTATACGACGCAAATGGTAAGAAATATGTTTTTTCAATGTTTACAGTCAACCTCCTGTCAGCAAACAAATGCATTATTTTAGAAAGTTCCTTTTCTACTTTAGTTTTTAGACTTGACCAAGTATTGTCCTTAAAAAATATAGCTGTATCATCAGCAAAACTTATGATAATACCATCAAGGTCAAGCAGAAGCAATTCGTTTAGATAAATAATGAATAACAGGGGCCCTAACACAGTACCTTGCGGAACGCCAAAACTCACAGATTTATACTCGCTAAAGGCATCACCGATCCGTACCCTTTGTGTTCTGTCATAGAGGTAGTCCTTCAATAATTCGTATGGAATGCCTCGAATGCCTATTGCATCCAGACAGTCTAGCAGCATTGAGTGATCCACGGTATCGAATGCTTTTTTTAGATCTATAAAGACACCCATGCATGGTTCCCGGTTATCTATCGCGTTGTATATATGCTGAGTCAGGGTAGCCATGGCATTCTCAGCTGACCTACCTTCTCTGAATCCAAACTGACTGTCCGACAAAACGCTGTATTTAGTCAAGTAATCTGTTAACCTTTTCTTTATAATTTTTTCAATTATTTTTGCGAAATTTGTTGTTAATGATAAAGGCCTATAATTGGTCAGTTCGAGTATATCACCACTCTTGAATAATGGCTTTATGATTGTTTCTTTAAATATCTTTGGGAAGGTACCAACTTCAAAGGACTTATTGACAATATGTGTTAGCGGGAAAGCTATATATACCGCTATTTCCTTCAATAATTCTCCTGTTATTTGATCGTAACCTGGCGCCTTACCATTCCTGAGTTGCATTATTACCTGGACTACCTCCTCCTCATTTGTCTGCTGCAGAAAAAATGAATTTCGTGAAGTCTTCCTCCTACGGTACCCGTTTACCATGTTACATTTGTTAATCTGTTTAGCTAAATTACCACCTATATTAGTGAAAAAGTTTACAAAAGCATTCGAGACCCCTTCACAATCCGTCAGTATTACGCCCTGTTCACTTCTAATTTCTTTGATTTCAGCACTTTTGTCTTCCGAATATATATCTCTCAAACTATTCCACATGGCCTTCGAATTGTTTATGTTATTATTTATCTTCTCTTGGTAATAATTGTATTTACATCTTTTAATCATCGTATTTAAAAGGTTTCTATGTTTTCTATAATTTGCTGTGTTATAATCTGTGGGATCATGTTTCATAGTTCTGTATAGTTGGTTTTTTGTTTGAATTGATCTAATTATGCCTGCTGTAACCCACTTTGTCTTTTTTAAGCTTCTTTTGCCCTGCTTAATTGTGTATGTGCTCTCACTTATATACTCTTTCAAAATTTCTACAAAAGTTTGCGCCGCGTCGTTAACATCACTCTGATTATAGACACCGTACCATCCCTCCACCCGAAGTTTGTTGATAATTTGTGTTTATTTAGTACAGGCTTTCTTATCTTATTATACTTTTTACTTTCTTCTTCAAGGAAAGCAACCTG
>OZ023264.1:77634930-77664930 GCA_964006375.1 Tillus elongatus
TGCCGCTGCCGCTTCTACACTCGCTATCCTGGACTCCATTCAAACGAGAGCTATACGTCTCATCGGTGACCCTACCCTCACCCAAAGGCTGCTATCCCTTGCCCACCAACGTGCCGTTGGTGACCTCTCTCTCTTTTATAGATATCTGCACGGGCACTGCTCAGAGGAGCTTTCCTCTATAGTTCCCCCACCTGCTGCCCCCAACAGATCTTCGAGGGGAACAGAGCGAATGCACCCTTTTACTGTCCAGGTCACCAGACTTAGAACATCTTGTTATGCCCGCTCTTTTGTCCCGAGGACTTCCAAGTTGTGGAATTCCTTGCCGGCACATGTTTTTCCTTCTCCTCCGAACCTCCAAACCTTCAAGTCCAGAATTAACAAGCTGCCTCTTTCCTTGTCAACACCCACGGTACGATAGTATTTAGGCTGTAAGCCCTCGTGGTGTGTTGTTGAAATTAAAAAAAAATGTTGTTTTTAATTTTAAAAAAATCCATTTACCGTACTTATTTACTTACAAATCTTCATATGTTATTATTTTAATATGCACCGTCTTAATACTTAAAAACTTGCTTGCCAACGACCAGTTCAGTGTAAATATAAATAAAGTCATAGATTTTTATTGAAATAAACAAACAGCACGACCTAATGCTTGAGTCTCTTCACCGATCTGGCATCGTTGCTCTTTAAACATGACAGTGTAGATTTATGAGAAGACCCTTTTAAGGATAGTATATAGGTCCGTTCTAATATTAGAATGCAGTATAATAATGGGATATGCTATATACTACTTGCTAGGTAAATATATTTTATATATATATATATATATATATATATATATATATATATATATATATATATATATATATATATATATATATATATATATATATATATCTCCAGTAGTCAATTTTTATTTGTAATAGATCCGGTCTTTACAAAAAAAATATTGTACTAGAAAATTCCGGTTGATGGGAAATGGCTGTACAGGAAAGTTAGGGATAATGCCATTAAATTATGCTACTATTTTGCTGTACCAGTAACCATTGTATGCTGCTATGTTGGTGTATTAGGAAATACTTTAATATAATTTTGTTTTTGCGATGTTATTGCTGTAATAGGAGTTTGTCGGTAAGATGCTTGTAGTGTATGAGAGCGTCACGGCATGATTTTGTAAATAATGTGAATTTACTGTACTATGTCCTTCCTTTAGGATAAAGTACGCACCCCCATTCGTGTGCTTAAGGTCTGGTAATTTAGGTGGTTTGGTCGCTCACACATTTTTTGTTGGAATATGTAGTATATAACTAGATCAAAAATTTTGATTCTGCGTGCGTTATGGTTGCGAATTTGCATATAAATTGTCTGATTTTGCGAAATTTATATATAAACATATAAACGTTGAAATTGAGTTTGGATATGGGTTGTAGGGATCTCAACTCACACCCATCTAAAGGTACTTTTCGAATTCTCGAAGAATATTTTTCACCCAAATTCGCGAAAAGTCGTTTCCATGAAAAAAAGCCCACAAATTGTACACAAAATACACAAATATAGGGAGTTCCATTAAAAATTATTACGTTATGTATAAATAAGTTAAGTACATTTCGAGAAGCCAAATTACCACAATACATCTTTTAAAGACCTGGCGATCGTTTAACTAACAAAATTAGCGTCAGCAGAGGATCAAAAAGTCGCTAACTTTGTTAGTGGAACGATCATCAGGTCTTTAAAACATGTGTTATGTGATTTGTGTTCTTATCACAGCTTCGAATCTTCATTTAGTCACTTATGAATTAAGTTGCTCTAGTTGGGCACTTAGTATAAAACGCTCTGTGTAAGTTACTGAAAACATCTACTTACCACCAAGCTTTCTCACTGAGGCAGAATCTCCGACCTTGATTAGAGGCGTATATATGTCTTGTCAAACACAGTGGTGGACATTTTGAAAATTTTCGAAAAAATCTAATTAACTTGAAAACTTCGCATTTTTGACATATACTGCCTTTTAGTGAATTTTGTTAAAAAAATTCACTAATGAGGAGATCCCGACTTTTGAATTTTGAAAAAATGTCTTTAAATGAACGCTAATTAGGCCCCCCAAAACACATATCCGGGGTCAGTTTCAATTTTTATATGTTTATATATATATATATATATATATATATATATATATATATATATATATATATATATATATATATATATATATATGTATCACACCGATAACTCAAAAAATAATGGGCCGATTTTGACAAAATTTGGTGAGTAGCTTCCTTTTGCAAATGGCTTGGACAAGTTCGTTAGCCAGAAAAATCGGCCCAGATTTTCCCGAAAAATTTTGTGTTTTCTTTCGAAAACAAAATATATCTCCCGTATTAACAAAGTAAGGGCAACCAAATTTGGTACGCGGGTTTATATCATTATGTGTAAGTTACCTACGAATTTAGCTCTGTAGATCAAAAGACAAAAAAGTTATAGGCATTTAAATAAAAATCAATTGGGGTTTTCCTCAAAACGTCAAAGTTGCGTTTTAAAACGTCAAAATTGGCAACATTTAGGCAAATAACTTGAATCTAATACGGGCTATGGAAAGAAAATGTCTTAAGAAGAATGTTTTACAAACCCTGAAGTCTTGGTTTCACCCGTCATCGTCATTGTCCTTCATTTTACTAAAATGTTTCCAGAAAATTCATTTCAAATAGACCCTTTCTCTGATGCTTGGCTGATGCCTTAGCTATAGAGTTTATCGTTTAGTGGTATATAATTTTTGTCGAATTTTCGTAAAAAATCAATAAAGCTCAATATATGCGTTATTATACAAGATATGAAAAAAAAAATGTATACCGTAATTATAGGGTATCTTGAGCTGCATCTTAAAAATATTTCTACAATCACAGGCTGGCCCATAAGTCGTTGGTGATACAAATTCTCTTTTTTTTTTAATCAAACACGTCTTATGTTATTGCGTTTTTGCATTTTCCATCGAAATATAATGGCATGTTTGTAAAAAAAGAAATTCTGGACGCAGCAAGTGCGTTATGGTAGCGATTTTTGATCAAATGCTTCATATTTGAATAGCTCAATTTGCTATTAACCTATAAGGTTGACTAAGAAACGAGTTTTTTTGGGAACACTTCAAGTTTACTTTCGGAAATTTTTGTACATTTTCAAACAATCAAGTTATTTTGATGAAACATGGCACATTGTTTTTACTATATAGGTTATACTGGTAACCAAATGATTTGATGCCTGCTTTCTAAAAAAAAAACACATACATATTTGCTATTAAAAACATTTTTATGAAAATTCATTACCATAACGCACTGGCTGCGTCCAGACTTTTTAGATTTCTAGAATTCTAAACTTCAAAATATATAGGGTGTTCGATTTAAATTAACGAAGTACATAGTACTTGCGGTTTAACTGGCAGCGCCATGTACTTCAAGGTAATTTGATTGGATTCCTCATAACTGCTTATAATCAAACCCATATTTTCTCCTTCGAATTCGGACTAGTCATAAATTTCTAATTAGCGTGACTACTCAAACACTCTGTATGTATGTCTCAATTGTGAGTGTCAAATAGATCCAAATTTCGCCAAAAATGCAGTTCAGCAATGAAGAATATGCCGACATTATTTTTGTTTACGGCTTTTGCAACGGGAATGCTGTCGGCATATTCTTCATTGCTGAACTGCCTTTTTGGCGAAATTTGTATCTTTTTGACACTGACAATTGAGCACAATACTTAACTATGTGACAACTGTCAACAATAATAAATGAGTATCTTATTTCGGAGCATTATCTACTATTTATTTATGGACAAATATGGTGAATATTGATGAAACTTCATGACTCGATATTTCCGAAACAAAGGCCGATTGGAAAAAATGTTATTCTTAATTTATTTCCTTAGAATTCAATTTTGAACCTTAATTTAATTTTTTTACCTTCTGGTATAAATCACCCTGTATATGTAAACAGATATAAGCTGAAACTAAACCCGGATGGATTTTAGGAGCCTAGTTTGCACTCATTTGAAGAAATCTTTTTAAAATTCAAAACTCGCCGCCTCATCATTAACGAAAATTAGCTAAGATTTATAGACCGTTAAACCATAAACTTAACTAAAACTACTGCCAAAGTATCAGAGCAAGGGTCAATTTGAAATGGATTTTCAGGAAATATTTTAGTAAAATGAAGGTCAATGACGGTTGAATCTGAAACCTAAGGGTTTGTAGAACACTCTTCTTGCGACATTTTCTTTACATAACCCGTATTTGTTTCAGGTTCTTTGCCTACATGTGGCCAATTTTGACGTTTTAAATCGAGACTTTGAAGTTTTGAGGACAACCCCAAATTTCTTTTCTTGAAATGCCTATAACTTTTAGTATTTTAACTTACAGACCTAAATTTTGGTACATTTTATAACGCAAAGACGTACCAAATTTAGTTGCCATTAATTTGTTATTTCCGAAGATATAAAAAATTTTCAGAAAAAAACACAAAATTGTCCGGGAAAACATTGGCCGATTTTCCTGGTAGCCACCTGGAAAGGGAATTGGTTTACGAATTTTGAGCAAAATCTGCCTATTATTTTTTGAGTTATCGGTGTGATACACACACACACACACACACACACACACACACACACACACACACACACACACACACATATATATATATATATATATATATATATATATATATATATATATATATATATATATATATATATATATATATATATATATATATATATATATATATATATATATATATATATATATATATATATATATATATATATATATATATATATATATATATATATATATATATATGAACATATAAATATCGAAACTGACCAGAGATATAAGTTCTAGAGGGCCTAGTTTGCGCTCATTTGAGGTAATTTTTTCAAAATTCAAAAGTCGCAATCTTCTCATTAGTGAATTTTTTAAAGAAAATTCACTAAAAGTGACAGAAGCAAGATTTGGCACTTCTATTTAGCCAAACCATTTACATAAATTTTGTTAGTGATTTTCTTAGAAAAAATTCATTAACGAGGAGATCCCGACTTTTGGATTTTGAAAGAATTTCTTCAAATGAGCGCGATCTAGGACCCCTAGAACCCATATCCGGGGTCAGTTTCAATTTTTATATGTTTATATACATATTATATATATATATATATATATATATATATATATATATATATATATATATATATATATATATATATATATATATATGTGTGTGTGTGTGTGTGTGTGTGTGTGTGTGTGTGTGTGTGTGTGTGTGTGTGTGTGTGTGTGTGTGTGTGTGTGTGTGTGTGTGTGTGTGTGTGTGTGTGTGTGTGTGTGTGTGTGTGTGTGTGTGTGTGTGTGTGTGTGTGTGTGTGTGTGTGTGTGTGTGTGTGTGTGTGTGTGTGTGTGTGTGTGTGTGTGTGTGTGTGTGTGTGTGTGTGTGTGTGTGTGTGTGTGTGTGTGTGTGTGTGTGTGTGTGTGTGTGTGTGTGTGTGTGTGTGTGTGTGTGTGTGTGTGTGTGTGTGTGTGTGTGTGTGTGTGTGTGTGTGTGTGTGTGTGTGTGTGTGTGTGTGTGTGTGTGTGTGTGTGTGTGTGTGTGTGTGTGTGTGTGTGTGTGTGTGTGTGTGTGTGTGTGTGTGTGTGTGTGTGTGTGTGTGTGTGTGTGTGTGTGTGTGTGTGTGTGTGTGTGTGTGTGTGTGTGTGTGTGTGTGTGTGTGTGTGTGTGTGTGTGTGTGTGTGTGTGTGTGTGTGTGTGTGTGTGTGTGTGTGTGTGTGTGTGTGTGTGTGTGTGTGTGTGTGTGTGTGTGTGTGTGTGTGTGTGTGTGTGTGTGTGTGTGTGTGTGTGTGTGTGTGTGTGTGTGTGTGTGTGTGTGTGTGTGTGTGTGTGTGTGTGTGTGTGTGTGTGTGTGTGTGTGTGTGTGTGTGTGTGTGTGTGTGTGTGTGTGTGTGTGTGTGTGTGTGTGTGTGTGTGTGTGTGTGTGTGTGTGTGTGTGTGTGTGTGTGTGTGTGTGTGTGTGTGTGTGTGTGTGTGTGTGTGTGTGTGTGTGTGTGTGTGTGTGTGTGTGTGTGTGTGTGTGTGTGTGTGTGTGTGTGTGTGTGTGTGTGTGTGTGTGTGTGTGTGTGTGTGTGTGTGTGTGTGTGTGTGTGTGTGTGTGTGTGTGTGTGTGTGTGTGTGTGTGTGTGTGTGTGTGTGTGTGTGTGTGTGTGTGTGTGTGTGTGTGTGTGTGTGTGTGTGTGTGTGTGTGTGTGTGTGTCACACCGATAACTCAAAAAATAATAGACCGATTTTGATAAAATTTTGCATTTGCCTTCATTTTGTAAGTGGCTTGGATATATTTGTTAGCTAGGAAAATCGAACCAGGTTTCCGGGAAAAGTTTGGGTTTTCTTTCAAAAAAAATTTTTATCTCAAAAAATAGAAAAACTATGGTAACAAAATTTGGTAAGTTTACGATATTAAAAGGAAAGTACATACCAAAATTAACATTTCTATGTTAAAAGAAAAATAAGTTATAAAAAAATATTTCGTGCCAGATAATTTCTATGAAAATTCATTACCATAACTCACTTGCTGCGTCCAGACTTTTTATTGTATGCGCAAGCATCAACAGCTTACTTGTGAAACACATTATCAAATTATGCACAATAAATATATTAAAATATACTTGATATACTAAAACAACAAGTTGTCACAACAACACAACAAAGTGTATCCTCTTAACGAATATTCTAATGTATGGTGATGATGTGGTGCTTGCAACAAAAATACTGCGTATCAACTTCGATTTCCAAACCAACAGCAACTAAACAACAATACGTTCCGAAGATTGGAGCAGCGTGTCGGATAAATATGCAATCTTTGTAAAAGAGTCTCATAATGCAAGTAGACTAAGAAACAAGAGAAGAAATTAGTCATGGGACATTTAAACAACATTCAACTCAAAGTGTGCGGGACATATCGAAACTGGTGGAAATTAATTTTACTTGCGTAACAAATACTTTAGAACGTCAAACGTTTCATCAATATCAATGTACCAAAATACAAAAAAATGCTGATAAAGAAAATTCTGGACGCAGCAAGTGCGTTATGGTAGTGAATTTTCATTAAAATGTTTTTAAAAACAAATATGTGTGTTTTTTTAAGAAAGCAGGCATCAGATTTGGTTACCAGTATAAACTATATAGTAAAAACAATGTGCCATGTTTCATCAAAATAACTTTATTGTGTGAAAATGTACAAAAATTTCCAAAAGTAAACTTAAAGTGTTCCCGAAAAAACACGTTTCTTGGTCAACCTTATAGGTTAATAGCAAATTGAGCTATTCAAATATGAAACATTTGATCAAAATTCGCTACCGTAACGCACTTACTGCGTCCAGAATTTCTTTTCTTACAAACATGCATTATATTTCGATGGAAAATGCAAAAATGCAATAACTTAAGGCGTGTTTGATTAAAAAAAAAGGAAATTTGTATCACCAACGACTTATGCGCCATCCTGTGATTGTAGAAATATTATTTTAAGATGTAGCTCAAGACACCCTATAATTAATATATACAAATTTTTTTCATATCTTATATAATAACGGATATATTGAGCTTTATTGATTTTTTACGAAAATTCGACAAAAATTATATACCATTAAACGATACACTCTATAGCTAAGGCTACTGCCAAGCATCAGAGAGAGGGTCTATTTGAAATGAATTTTCTGCAAATATTTTAGTAAAATGAAGGACAATGACGATTGAAACTAAGACTTTAGGGTTTGTAAAACATCCTTCTTGAGACATTTTATTTCTATAGCACGTATTAGATTCAAGTTATTTGCCTAAATGTTGCCAATTTTGACGTTTTAAATCGCCACTTTGACGTTTTGAGGAAAACCCCAATTTATTTTTCTTTAAATGACTATAACTTTTTTGTCTTTTGACCTACGTAGCTAAATTTTGGTGAGTAACTTACCTTAACGATGTAAATATGTGTACCAAATTTGGTTGCCCTTACTTTGTTAATTCCGGAGATATAATTTTTTTTTTGAAAGAAAACACAAAATTTTCCGGGAAAACCTGGGCAGATTTTCCTGGCTAACGAACTTATCCAAGCCATTCGCAAAAGGAATTTTTTCACCAAATTTAATCAAAATCGGCCCATTATTTTTTGAGTTATCGGTGTGATACATATATATATATATATATATATATATATATATATATATATATATATATATATATATATATATATATATATATATATATAAACATATAAAAATTGAAACTGACCCCGGATATGTTTTCTGGGGGGGCTAATTAGCGCTCATTTGAAGAAATTTTTTCAAAATTCAAAAGTCGGGATCTCCTCATTAGTGAATTTTTTTAAGAAAATTCACTAAAAAATCCGTTTACTGTGCCACTAACAACTTACGATGATCGTCCTATGGATGTTATTTATTTTTTTGGATACCAACGGGGTTTCCCCCAAACATGATTACATACAGAGTATATACATACAAATACAGCAGTGATAACAAAAATATCATGAATTATTCTAAAAACAAATCAAAACAATCTTTTTATTTAAGTTGTAAATACAATCACATACTTATATATGCACATAATTGTGCACACACATATAATATGGAGTTCCTTGGAAATAAAGAAACAAAAATCAAGATAACAACAATAGTCGGACCTTCAGCGCTTTTTTATACCCGAGCAATGATCCACAGAACATGTCGATGGCCGAAAACTCATTACCTGCTTTTAACATTCTTGACAGCGGCGAATTAAAAGCAGGGTTAGTTCTGCTAAACGGGAAAAAGGTTCAGCCACGCTGAGAAGTCTGTTTGGTACGTTGAAACGTATGTGACTTGGAAGTTCTGGAGAGTCTATTAAACCGTTTACTATTTAAAAAAGGAAAAGGCAATCTGAGACAAGCCGGCCTTCTTCCAATAATAGAATTTCAAAAAAGTGTCGCATAATTTTGTAACTATTATTAAATTCTAACTTAAGTTTAAAGCACAAAAACCTAAAAAATGTATTTTGGATCTTTTCTAGGCGCTCCTTATGAATTAGATACTGGGGATTCCAAATACAAGAGGCAAATTTTAATTTGCTGGCAACATACGCATTGTGTAATGGGATAAAACATATTTTATTGTGAAAAACTGCACCTTGCCGCAGGATAAGCCCCAGCTGCCGACAACTGTCAGTAGCAAGATTGTCAATATCTCTGTAGAATAGTAGCTTGCAGTCAAAGGTAACGCCCAGATCTTTTACATAAGTCACCCGTGTGATAATATTATTATCGAATAGATACGGAAACTCATGCCATACTTTCCCACGAGTAAAAGTTATAATACTACAATTATCTAAATTAAGGTAAAGCTGATTTATGCTACAATAATTAGTCAAGTTGTTAAGGTCGGCCTGTAGAAGCAAACAGTCTTGTTCACAATTAATAGGAATCAATAATTTGAGGTGGTTGGCACACATGAAAAATTTACAGAATTGAAGACAAGTATTTATATCATTAGCGTATACGAGAAATAATAGTGGCCCAAGATGGGATCCTTGGGGTACACCTGATGGTAATTCGTAAGGAATAGATTCATAACGGAATACGGATACAAACTGAGATCCATTTCTAATGTACGAACTGACCCACTGCAGGAGAACTCCATGCACACCGATCGGCTCCAGCTTTCTCAACAAAATGCTTTGATTAATTTTATCAAAGGCCTTAGAAAGTTGGTGTAAACAGCATCCACCTGTTCCTAAAGATCTTAATAGAAATTCTGTATATGAAGTTAAGTTGGTGTCAACCGACCTGTCTCTATAAAAACCACCTTGCCCTCGAATAATTTTATGTTTGACAAATTCAAAAAGCTTTGCATATACTAGGGATTCACACAATTTTCCAAATACATCTAAGATACTAATCAGGCGAAATTACCTAGGACCACCCTTATGTATAGGAATACCCGAGGCAGTCTTCAATTTTATAGGATAAATTCCAGAATGCAGAGATCTGTTAAAAATCAACATCAGGGGCTCTAACAGCGAATCGCCACATTTCTTTACAAAATATGGCGACAGTCGGTCCAGCGCCCTTTTTATCATCAAGCCTTGCCAAAGAATCCAGTATCTCATCTTCAGTAATATAAATGCTGGATAGAGAGCGCGAATCAATACCTACATTTTCATAAACGCTTCTAAAAAAGTGGGCCAAAAGATCGCCCGATAAAGCAGAAAATTCGTCTAATGTCATCGTGGATGGTATGCCTTGATTTCTTTTCTTTAATGAGATATAACGCCAAAAACGGCAGGAGTCCGAAGCAATTGAGTCATTTTAAATATATAATGCAAGATTATTACGATTTGTATCTAATTTGGTTTCGCTGTAGAGATTTGCCAGGTTACTGGGTTTTCATTTTACTACAATTTCAGTGTTAAAATATCCACTGCTGTTAAGTGCCCTGTATAACATAATAAAATTCGATATTTTAGATGTGAAAAAAGAAGTGAACTCATATGCGAAACAATATGACCTGACCTGCAAAATGCACCTTGTCCAAAATTGCATTTTTTAAGATATAAATGGTGTTGTATAATTTGATCTAGACGTGTCAATTTCACTTACCTTGTACGTTCAAATTAGCCTTTATCACACTTAACAAGCCCCACAAAATATGCGTAGACATTCAAAACGCTGTTAGTTGAGAGTGTGAAACAATGAAACATTTAGATAGTGAACACATTGTTGGAGACGAGGATTGAGGCACCAGAAAGAGAAAGTTAAAAAATTTCGAGACGCAGCAAGTGCATTATGGTAATGGGTTTTCATAAGATTAGAATTTTGTCGACTTAGCCTTATACTAAAAGTAATACAAATGGTGCTGTAAATCGAATTATAAATTCAACATAGTTGTGATAATCTACTCTTCTCATAAAGACATTATCATGATATGAATTTGGTGACGTGATCACAAACAGAATATTTGTATTCCTGTACCCATAAACTTCTGAAACCTATTACTCGAGCTTTAACGAAAAAATGTCAATTTTCACCAAATCACCCCCCATTTACCGTCTAACCCCTGAAGCGATCTTACCCAAAAATAATTCCAAGCGTTCCTTTCTCAAGTGCTAATTGAATACCAAATTTGAAGATAATATCTCAATTCGTTCGAAAGTTATACGCCTACAAACAGACAGACGTACAGGCCGACAGACCGACAGAAAAAAGTTTCGCTCCAGAATGAAGTTTGCTATATATTTTGAGACTTTTTACGCCGTTTTATCAAACAAAATTCAAAATTTCCGTCACCGATATTCCACCCCCTAGTTTGATTTAAGCACAGAATACCAGATGTTTGATGAAATTAAAAGTTTTCTAATAAACAAACCCTAAAACGTTCAACTCAAGTTTGAACGAAAAAATGTCAATTTTCACCAAACCACCACCCATTAATCTCTTACCTCTTGGGGCGATTTTACCCAAAAGCAATCCGAACCGTTCGTCTGTCCGGTGCTCACTGTATACCAAAATTGAAGACGATATCTTAATTCTTTCTAAAATTATCGTGACTATAGACATACAGATCGACAGGCAAAAAAATTTCATACGCAAATAATGTTTTTATATGCTTTGACACTTTTTACGACGTTTAAGATAAAAAACTTTTTGACATTTTCGTCGCCGGTGCCATAAGTAAAAATCACTTATTTTACTATAAACAATAAAAATTTAAAAAAAATCCCTACATAAATCTTAAATTATGATTTATATAGTCAGTTGCATAAAAACCTCGAACAAAACAAATGAAGGAAATGTACTTAACAAAAAATACACTAGAAGTGCTGAACAAATATTTCCTAAAAAAAAGAACACAATGAACGTTAAAATGTGTATTTCATACAATTTCCATCTGGGTTATACAACATTTTATCAATTTAAAGTACAGCAGCTAATTTAATGTATTTATAAAATCACACATAAATATCATACTCGACATAGTTACAGATATAATCAAGATGATTATGCAAGAAAACTCCTTCCCCTCCAGCATGCCTACAACCACCCACAATGCACAAACCACAAGAAAAATCAGGGAATAACCCCCAAGAGACTACCAAAACCAATATAATACAGTCAGGTCCTTTGAAGCGTACACTTGGTTCTGATAATATTGAGTTCCTTAAAAGTCTTGGCTATCATGTCATCAAAACTCAAAATATTCAAAGACCCCGAGTTTGGCGATTCCATCGACCGAGAAGAACATCGAACAATTCGTCAACTAAATAATTCGGTAACAGTGATGAAGTCGAAATAAACATCAATCAGCAAGATGCGTTCGTATGTCTAGCAGAGTCAGCTGTAATAATTGAAGGTGCTCTGGAACCTCCAGCAGTACAAAATGCTGATGGCGAATGACACATGTCAAATAACGGAGAAGAAGCTCTGTTTGAATCAATGACCTATGAATTAAATAACAAGGAAGTGGAACGAATATGAGACCCATACACAACAACAACCATCAAAAGTCTGCTTTCGTTTAGTAACAATGAAGCCAAATGTCTTAGCAATGCTGCGCTGAATATTGTGAGATCACATCAGCTTAAACGACAACAAGTTTTATATGCTCCTACCTCTTTGGTTCCTCTTCAGTCTCTTCCATCACCTTAAAGGAGTTCTCTGTGACAAACATACTTTCCGATTCACAAGAGCTCGAAATGATGCCAACAGCTATTACAGTACTGGTACAGCAAGATCGAAAATTACTGTAACCATCATGTTTTAAAAGCAAAACATGTATTGCCAAACGATAAAATGAAGTTGGAACTGATGGATAAAATTGCAAAAGACACATCCATATTACTCGCTACCATCGCTCACAGATATTAATAAAGATGTATGGTCTGTTAAAACTGCAAAAAACTTAAAAAGATCTGGATATGTGATTATAGCATTTCAAACAGATCGAAAAGATAATTGTAAGCAAGAAAGGTAACTTCTTCGATAACATTGTTATGGTAGATCTACGAGTGTTTCTAAATTCAGAATGCTTCCCTTATGAATCTATAAAGATGATGAAGCCTACCAGATGTACACAGATTTGCAAAAAAGTAATTATTATATAAACATGGCAGAGCCTCTCTTAAATCACGATGAGTTTAAAGACCGAGCTCTATTTGTAATCGACTGTCAGCACCATAATGAATCAATCAAGTATTCAACGGTGGAGTTTATGAGCAAAGACAATTTTCCTAATAGAACCAGAGCTTACTGTTTAGTTAATAATGATAGTGTATTTGAATATAGACATCTAACTGGTGTTTTAAGAGCTATTGTATAATAAGTTAATATGTAACTTTTGTGATTTAATCCGAATAAATTGATTGTATTTATATCCATTGCTTTATTTTTATCATTCCATCTTGAAGCCAGCACCTTACTGTTAGTTCATTACAGCTAGCATATTTCTGCTAACACCCTAGCATTTTGCTAGCAGCATTCAACACCTTAACATCTAACATCTTACTCTTGCTGCCAGCATCCAACATCTAACATCTTACATCTTGCTACCTACACCCAGCATGCTGATCCCTGATTCCCAACATAGGGAGCGCACGACGGGAGTCGCTTCCTACCCTCAATATATTTCACACATTTGAACTCCACTCATCGAGGCGAGTGCGCTGATATCCCATACATGGGGGTCTAACTATAGAAAAAAAAAAAGTTGATGTGCGCATGAGCTAACCACCATATATTTTGCTCGTAATTATCAGCGTAATCGAAATGTTGGACCTCTTATTTTAACTGGTTAGCCCAAATATCATTGAAAGTGTCAAATTTCCCGGGTTTTTTACTTTTGGCGGCCATATTGACCGCCATATTGGATTAAGTCATCTTATTCTAAATCTATTGTTACACTCTATCTAGCCGCCGTCTTTGTTTTATCACTTTGACTACAAACTCACCAGATTTTTTACTTCCGGTCGGCCATCTTGGCCGCCATCTTGGACTACGTCATCTCAGGTTAGACTTCTTGTAACTCTCTATTTCAGCCATCTTGTTTCGTCACTCTGACGTCACACCCAGGCGCAGTAGTCATGTGGAAGATGTGGAGGATGAGAACCGCCCATCTCTACCTACTCATGTATTACAGGAAATTATCTGTGTTTACAGTTTCTTTTTAATAACAAAAGCCGCGGCACTCTAATTGCTAACAGTTGTTGTAACAAACTCACAATAACGTTGAGAAACTATGCATCTTAGCATTGATCGAACATGCTCTTACATAGGCACATACTAAACCAATATGCAAATCTGATTCAAATCGAGTTACCTGTGAGAAAACTACATTACTCGTTTGTAATAAGTACACCAATGTTCGCATGATTAATTATAATAATAACTATAAAACTGTAGTTCTACAGTCAATAACACGAGATCGTAACAGTAAAACTAAGTAAATATGATGTAGGTAATTGTAAAGAATAACAATTTGTTGTGTTATGAAGATATCTTCAGGTTGGAATGCGTATAAGGTGTAACTTAACAAGGTTTGAGTTCTTTATCTCTATACCATGTTCACTTATGAAGCCATTTTTGTTCTTCTAAAATACCGCTAAAGATTATTCTGTTTCTCAGCGTATCTTATAAGTTATGGTAGTACATACAAATATTGATTCGTATTGAACACTGTCAAAGCTTATTTGATTAGAAGTAATGGACTATATATAGCACAGTCCAAAAGCTGTGTGATTTAGTAAGTGAAAGAAGAGTTTAAAAAATTACTGGTAATTGATTTAAAAAAAAAGAATCGCAAAACTATGGGTGAAAGTAACTGGATCTCTGTTCAAAGTAAGGGCAACCAGATTTAATACGTTAGCTCAACGACTGTGTAGCTGTTTTGAATAACCAGAAAAGCGCAAAAAAAGCCCTAATAAGTCATTAGATTTATTTTGTATACACTAACCCCCCTCAACTATAAGATAACAGAATTTTGTGTTTTTTTAGCAAACTGAGTTTGGTCAAATTTGGCATGAGTCTTTCTCGGATAGGTTCAGCCCGATCGAGCAAGTTTTTCAAAAAAACTAAATTTATTTCAAAAAATCATGAAATGGGTTTGATGAAATTTGGTACACATCTTGTTTTTATAGAAAATTTTCTTCGTACTAAATTGTAGTTTCTAGATTTCCAGAATTGCAGCTATCCGAATTAAATTTTTTTTAACGAAAATTCGCCACCAAAACTGATTTGCTGCGTCTGGATCAAATTTTCTTCGTGCTAAATTGTAGTTTCTAGATTTCCAGAATTGCAGCTATCCGAATTAAGAAATTTTTAAACGAAAATTCGCCACCAAAGCAGATTTGCTGCGTTTGGATCAATTTAAATTATTTGACCATTAACGAAACTTGATTTCAAAGGCATCATTTGATATTAGCAAATGTTCATAAAAAATATCGCTATAAAGAAGTAACGACTTTCAAATCAAAAAGTTACTTCAAATAAATTAATTAGAATAGAACTATAATTTAGGGATATATACATATATATATATATATATATATATATATATATATATATATATATATATATATATATATATATATATATATATATATATATATACATATACAGTGTGTCCACGGATTGAGTGTGGGTAAGGTATAAGTGACAAGAAAATTTGGAATTAGATTATGATATTCTGGGAGTCGCTCCTGCTTTGTCTTAAACTTAGATGTTGAGAAAATGAACACAATCAATTAATATACAGGGTGGTTTAGAACTGATGTAATGAAATGTATTAAGAGTAAACTACCTTCGTTTATCAAGAAACCGCAAAAAGTTATTAACAAAAATTGTTTAGAATTAAAATTTATGACAGGCTCCCAATTTTTAAATAGATCAGCCTACTATGAATTTTTTGTTAGCTGCGACTTTATTTCAATGACGTTCGACGGCTTCTGTGATTAGGTTTACTTTAAAAAATACTTGAAACTGTATTAAAAAAAGTCTTCACCATAATTAAACTTGGGGGAGGTTTGCTTTCATCTCAACCAATAAAAAAGTAAAGTAAATGCACAATTGTACATTCGAAGCAATAATTGGCGAGTTGCATGGCTACTTGAGCTCTGCCTTGTTGTTCGTTTCCCGGGATACTACTTATTTGGAAAATTAAAACGTCAATTTTATTTGTCACGAACGGCAAGCTTCTGTATTTAAAAATGTTAACAACAGAACAAAAAGTGTTTATTGTGCAGTGCTATGGTTTGGGTGAGGAACATTCTTATCTGGGAGTGATAAGAAAATTCTTTGACGGCTGGCCAAATTATTCGGTTTCCGCTACTGGTGTGAAAAAAGTTGTCACAAAATTTATGCGCATTGGGAGTGTTTTAAATGCTAAGAAGACAAAATCCGACCTAAAGAAAGAAGACGATGCTGCAGCTGCATTATCTATGGATTCTGTTAGGCGTTTTCCGAAATTATCATTAAGAAGAAGGGCATTAGAAATTGGCAATATTAGCAAATCGCATTTGCAACAAATTTATCGTACCAACAAGGGGAAACCTTCCAAAACAAAGCTTATACACACATTGGAAGAAAAAAACTCGGGACGCAGCAAGTGCGTTCTGGTAGTGATTTTTTATTAAATGCTTCAAATTTAAATAATTCAATTTTCTATAAACTTAGAGAGTTTAATTTTAATACGTAGTAAGGTCTTTCCTAAGGCAAGATATCTACAAAATTCATTAAAATAACTTTGTAATTTTCGGAGAAAAAAATTTTTTTCGAAAGAAAATTTAAAATTTGAATAACTCAATTTTCTCTAAACGTAGAAAGTTGAATTTTGGTACATAGGAAGATCTCTCCTAAGGCAACATATATAATAAATTTCACTAAAACAGCTTTGTTACTTTTGGAGAAAAAATTTTTTTTCGAAAGAAAACTCAAAATTTTTCCGGGAAACCCCGTCTGATTTTTCTGGATAACGAACTCGTCCAAGCCATTAATAAAAGAAAGGCACTTGCCAAGTTTCATCGAAATCGGTTAATTATTTTTTGAGTTATGAGACGGATACATACCTACATACATATATATATATATATATATATATATATATATATATATATATATATATATATATATATATATATATATAAACATAAACATAAACATATAAAAATTAAACCTATTTACAAATGAACTTTAATAAGATATTATGCTGTGACGATACCTATCTCAAGCAGTGGCAATTTCTCCTAGTGAGCTAGGTTTGCGCCGCACACCCTAAAATATAATCAAAATGTGCACAGTTATATATGTTTTATTTCTTTTTCCCTTAATCTTAATACACTACATATTTTATGACAATCGATTTAATTTACTTATTTGATTTCATATATAGTCGGTTAATAGTGACTTGGAATGAAGTAGATACCACGTTTCTAACATATTCAGAGAATATGAGTAGATCAATAGCAACTGGTAATGAATTTGGTCAGTCCCCGACCCACGTGTTTAAAATAGTGAGGAAAATACCATTGATTTTAACACTACAGTGAGCTATAAAAATTTGATTAACTCAGTTTTCTATAATCTTAGAAAGTTTAATTTTGGTAGGTATTAAGGTATTTCTTAGGATATTAAGATATCCACAAAATTTCATTAAAATAACTTTGTAATTTTTGGAGAAAAAAAAATTGTTTCAAAAGAAAATTTAAAATTTGAATAACTCAATTTTCTATAAACTGAGAAAGTTGAATTTTGGTACTTAGTAAGTCCCCTCTTAAGGCAACATATATAGTAAATTTCATTAAAACAGCTTTGTTATTTTCGGAGAAAAATTTTTTTTTAAAAGGAAACTAAATTTTTCCGGAAAAACCCGTCCGATTTTCCTGCCTAACAAACTCATCCAAGCCATTAATAAAAGAAAGGCACTTGCCGAGTTTCATTGAAATCGGTTAATTATTTTTTGAGTTATCAGACGGATACATATACATATACATATATATATATATATATATATATATATATATATATATATATATATATATATATATATATATATATATATATATATATGGCTTTTAGGGGTCCTTAATCGCGCTCATTTCAAAAAATTTTGCAAAGTCTCACCATCGATACCTCTCTATTAGTGAATTTTTTTAAATAAAAATTCACTAATGACGAATCAAAACGATTAGATTTTTGTTTATGGTATGACGAGCAATATCTACAAAATCACAATTTTGGCAGAAGTATTATTTTTTCGGACGAATCCACGTTCACCACTAATGGGGTGGTAAATTCTGAAAATGCACGGCATTGGTCTATGGAGAATCCAAATTATAGAGTTAATTGCAGAAGACAATGCCATAAAAACGTAAATGTGTGGTGTGCTGTTTCTTACACTGGGATAATTGGGCCATGTTTTTTGAGCGGAATATGAACCAGTACAGTTATCTGGAAATGCTGAAAAATATTCTTCAAGACCATTTGCATAACATGTCACTAGAAGATAGACAATTAGCGTACTTTTAGCATGACGGCCACCCAGCACATGCAACAGGAATCGCTCGAGACTGGTTAGATCGCGAATTTCCTGGGCGGTGGATTGGTCGATATGTGCCAATACCTTGGCCTCCCAGATGTCCTGATCTTACCTTAATGGACTTTTATTTATGGGGCTATCTCAAACAGAAAGTCTACGCGGCTCCATTAAACAACGATCTTGATTTGTTGAAACTGAGGTTGAGAGAGGCAATTGACGGTATTCCAATTCAACATATTCAAAATCCCTACAAAGCATTTACTAAACGGGTTGAGTTATGTGTATCGGTTGGTGGCAGCACATTTGAATAATTTCTTTATTTTTCGTTGTTCGTTTTGATTTTTGTTAACAATAAGCGTTTTGTATTTTACTAATTAATTATTATTTAACATTGCATGGTTACTTACTTTGCGCACCTGCGTTCAGAAAACCACAGGTAAAAAGCTCCATGTTGATAGGGAAAAAATGTTAATAATTTACTTGAAAATTCAAAGTAGGCCGATCTGGTTGAAAATTGAGAGCTTGTCATAATTTTTAATTCTAACAAGTTTTGTTAATATCTTTTTGCGGTATCTTTATAAACTAAGGTAGTTTACTCCTAACACATTTAATTAAATCAGTTCTAAACTACCCCGTTTATTAATTGATTTTGTTCATTTCCTCAACATCTTAGTTTAAGACAAAGCAGGAGCGATTCCCAGAATATCATAATCAATTCAAAAATTTTTTGTCACTTATACCTTACCCACACTCAATCCGTGGACACCTGTATATATATATATATATATATATATATATATATATATATATATATATATATATATATATATATATATATATATATATATATATATATATATATATATATATATATATATATATGCAATGGAGAATATCGCAAAATTCCACCTTTGATTTTGTGTCGTTTTTAGGCTTCCACAGCAGCTTCCACGTGCACACAGTACAGCAAAAAGGAAGCTGTGAAAATAACTAGCGAGCGAAGACAACTACTTCCGGGGCAAAACCACGGCGAGCATTGAATGGCGTTACTCGCTAGCCACCACCACTTCAGTCCTGCTGAAACTTGAGGTAAGATGTATAGTAGGAGACATAGACAGCTTTCGTTCTATTTTGAATCTTCCGTGTGTTATACTTATACTCCAGAAAGTCAGCCCTACAGCAGGCGCTGACATTTAATGCAGTAGAGAACAGCAAGTGCTATATTTGATTTTTTTGACGGCATTAGGCTTCCACAGCAGCTACCACGTATACAAAGTGCAGCAAAAAGAAAGCTGTGACAAAAATCTGTATTTATGTTTATGCTGGGGTATTACTTTCCACACATGTTAAACAAGTGGAAATTGTATTTTCTATAGTAGTTCCTTTATTTCATTTCCCAGGTCGACAATTCGGCCTTATTAAAAAGAAGATTTCCTATGTTACATGAATTAGAAACATTGTAATGCCATCAAAAGTAAAGGAGAATAGTGCTGCAAATTGAACCATAACTCCCACATAGCTGTGATAACCTACTCTCCTCAGAAAGACATTTTCATTAATGAAATTAGGGTCCATGACTTGACCACAAAAAAAAAATTCGTAAACTTCTGAAACGTTCTATTACTCGAATTCGAACGAAAAAAATGCCAATTTTTACCAAATCACCCATTATTTATTCCCTACATCCTTAAGAGGTCTTAGCTTAACTGGATACCAAATTTGAAGATGATATCTCAATTCGTTCTAACCCCTTATTTAATTTCAGCACAGAATACCAGAATACCCCCAAAACGTTATATTACTCGAGTTTTAACGAAATGCCAATTTTCACCAAATCACCCACCCCCTTTATCCTCTATCTCCTGGAGCGATTTTATTCAGGAATAAATCGAAAAACTGTATACTAACAATTTTCGTTCCAGGCTCAAGTTTCCTATATGTTTTGAGACTTTTTTATGCCGTTTAGCAAAAAAAAATAATCGAAATATCTGTCACCGATATTGCACCCCCAGACATTTAACTCCTTGTTTAATTTGAGCACAGATTACCAGATATTGATGAAATTGAAAGTTTTATAATAGACAAACCCTAAAACGTTATATTACTCAAGTTTTAACGAAAAAATGTCACTTTTCACCAAATCATCCCCCAATCATCCTCCACCCTCTGGAGCGATTTTACCCTAAAACAAATCGAACCGTTCCTTTATCGGGTCATATATACCAAATTTGAAGACGATATCTCAATTCGTTCTAAAGTTATCGTGGCTACAAACAGACAGACATACAGACCGACAAGCCGACAAACCAAAAAAAAAAAAATCGTTCCCAAATAATGTTTTCTATATGTTTTGACAATTTTTACGACGTTTAAGCGAAAAAATTTTAGTGAAATTTTATCGCCGAAGCGATTGTGACGATGGGGAAGTAATTTTGTAGCCTTGCTCTGGACCTTTTTTATCTGTAACTCGAACTTTCAGAGTAATTGTGGCAGCTTTTTGTACATAAGCGTTTGAAATGCAGATGAATGGCCAGTTTCGCTTAAGCCATGTTACCCAAAAACTATTCGAGGCGTTCTTTGTCGAGTGCTAATTGTATACCAAAATTGAAGATGTTATTGCGCCTACTAACAGACAGACAGAGCGACCCACTGACAGACAAAAAAAATCGTTCCAGGGTCAAGTTTTCTGTATGTTTTGAGACTTGTTATCCCGTTTTAGCAAAAACAAAAATTTCGAAATTTCTATCACCGATATTATTCTACCCCCACAAATTAATCACCTAATTTAATTCCATTACAGAATACCAGATATTCGATAAGATTGAAAGTTTTCTGATAAACAACCGCTAAAACGTTATTTTACTCGACCTTTAACGAAATATCAATTTTTAACAAATCACCCCCCATTCATCGCCTACCCCCTGGAGAGATTTTAACAAAAAACAATCTGAACACTTCCCTTGTCAGGTGCTCACTGCATACCAAATTTGAAGATAATATCTCAAATCGTTCGAAAGTTATTGCGCATACTAACAGACAGGCATACAGGCCGACAGACCGACCGACCGACAGACAAAAAAAATGTCGTTCCAAAATCAAATTTTCTGTAGGTTCTAAGACTTTTTACACCGTTTTAGCAAAAAAATTCCAAAATTTCTGACACCGATATTCCACCCGCACAAATTCAACCCCTAATTTAATTTCATCACACAATACCATATGTTTGATGAAAGTAAAAGTTTTCTAATAAACAAACCCTAAAACGTTATATTGCTCGAGTTTTAACGAAAAAATGTCAATTCTCACCAAATCACCCCTTATTCACCACTACCCTCTTGAGCGATTTTACCCGAAAATGTCGGATGCTAATTCTGTACAAAATTAGAAGACGATATCTCTATTCGCTTCTAACTTATCGACAGACAGACATACAGACCGACAGACCTACAGACTGACAGACCGACAGACAGACAGACCGTCAGACAAAACAAATTTTCGTTCGAAAATAATGCTTTCTATATGTTGTGACCCGTTCTACGAGGTTTACGCGAAAAACGTTATTGAAATTTCTGTCGCCGATGCGATACTTCCACACGTTGTGACGATGTGGAAGTAATATATATATATATATATATATATATATATATATATATATATATATATATATATATATATATATATATATATATATATATATATATATATATATATAAGATATAAATGACCTAATCAAAAACTATTTTACTATCAGGAAGTCGGATACAGATTGGAGGAGATTCTACTCGAAAGATGAAACAAAGAAACTAAGAAAACCTCCAGCCAATAGCACTATTCACCAAAAATATAAAAAAATCAATCAGAAATAATTCTCATGAAGAACAGAATGGTGGAATAGCTAAAAATTAAACTACTGAACATTACAAAACAAGTGCGTTATGGAAGTGAATTTTCATTTAAAAAAATGTAATATAAAATCTGTCTCTCTGCAAGCAGGCATCAATCTGGTTACCGGTATAACCTATATAGTAGAAACGATGTACCATATTCAATCAAAATTACTTATTGTTTGAAAATGTACGAAAATTTTCCCAAAAAAACTTAAAATGTTGGTTTCCTAGCTAACAAACCTTAGGTTAATAGCAACTTGAGATTTTGAAATTTGAAGGATTTAATGAAAATTCGCTACTAAAACGCACTTACTGCGTCTCGATTTTTTTCTTATAATCATGCGTCATATTTGGATAAAAATGCAATAATATAAGGTGTTCGAAAAAAAACCAATTGTAAGGACCACCAACGACTTATGGACCACCTGTGGTTGTCAAGATATTTTTATAAGATGCGGCCTAAGACTTCTAGAATTAACGTATACAATTTTTTCTCGTATCTTGTATAATAACAATTATATTTAGTTTTACCGTAGAAATGCGTCACCTTGTGTATATGTAAACAGATAAAAACTGAAAGCAAACCCGGGTATGGGTCCTAGGGGGCTTGTTTGCGCTCATTTGATGAAATCTTTTTAAAATTCAAAAGTCGCGGTCTCCTCATTAACGAATTTTTTCTACGAAAATGAGCTAAAAATTATAGACCGTTAAACCGTAAACGTAACTAAACTTATAGCCAAAGCATCAGAGAAAGTATCTATTTAAAATGAATTTTCTGTAAATGTTTTAGTGAAATTAACGACAATGATCGTTGACCCTGAAACTTAAGGGTTTGCAGAACACTATTCTTGTAACATTTTCCTTACATAATCTGTATTTGTTTCAGGTTCTTTGCCCAAATGTTGCGAATTTTGACGTTTTAAATCGCGACTTTGACGTTTTGAGGAAAACTCAATTTTTTTTTCTTTAACTGCCCATAACTGTTTTTGTCTTTAAACATACAGACCAAAATTTTATTACATGGTTCACTCTTTATAATACAAACCCGCGTACTAAATGTTTCAGAAAAGAACACAAAATTTTCCGGGAAAACCTACGCCGATTTTCCTGGCTAACGAACTTATCGCCACTTGCAAAAGGAAGGTACTCACCAAATTTAATCAAAATCGGCCCATTATTTTTTGAGTTACCGGTGTGATATATATATATATATATATATATATATATATATATATATATATATATATATATATATATATATATATGTATATATATATATATATATATATATATATATATATATATATATATATATATATATATATATATATATATATATATATATATATATATATATATATATATATATATATATATATATATATATATATATATATATATATATATATATATATATATATATATATAGGATGGCGCATTCAAAACGAAATAGAGCGATTTGGGTCCAAAGAAATTATTTTTTTAAGAAACGTTGAAACAAGTCAATTTTAATATTGAGGGGACATGTTTTGACATAAAACTCAACTTTATCACATCAACCCCTTAAGGGTGGTGATAACAACCCTTATATTTTAAATAGGGAACATGGGTCGAGTGTTACATCATTTCAAAGCTCTTTCTTTTATGAATTCAGCATTATAATTTTTTTGGAAGTTTTATGAACTCGTTTAAAAATTATTCACAGTTGAAGATGCAAAAACGCATTTCACTAAATCCGATAAGAAATGTGCTGATAGTCAATTTTTTGTTGGTTTGTAAACAAAAAATTGACTATCAGAACATTTCTTATCGAAATGAGAGAAATGCGGTTTATTATTTCAGTTTATCGGTCGGTTTGATACTTGATAGTACTACCGAAAATTAATTTCACAATGGTGTATTCTGTAGAAGAAATAGTTGAAATAGCTATTATTTTTTTCAAAAACGAAGACTGTGCCAACCGTACCGCAAATTTGTTTAATGAACGACATCTCAACAGACATCTTAACAGAGAATACATTTTGGAATTAGTTGCAAAGTTTCGACAAAGTGGTTCAGTAACCAACAAAAAACAGGATCCTGAAAGTGAATTTCCGGTTAGAAATGAGACTACTGAGATTGAAGTTTTAGGACAAATTGCTGGAGACCCAACTTTGAGCACGAGAAAATTGGCCACTATTTCAAACATCAAAAGAAGAACCATTCAGCGAATATTGAAGCATCATAAATTTCACCCGTATAAAATTCATCTTGTACAACAACTGATTGAAGATGATTTTGATCGGCGGCTGGTGTTTTGTGAAGTTATGACTGCACGAATAGCTGATAACGGGAACTTTCTGTTCAATATCTGTTTTTCAGGCCAGTGTACGTTTTTATTAAACTCTACAGTCAATCGTCATAATTGTCGTTATTGGGCAGATAATAATCCAAGAAATTTTCACGAAGTCCACACTCAATCTCCACAGAAATTGAATGTCTGGACTGGCATTTTTGGAGACCGTTTAATCGGACCAATTTTTCTTAATAGCAATTTGAGTGGCGAAACTTATTTGGAGTTACTAGAAGATATCGTTTACCCTGTACTAATTGACATTGTTGAAAATGATGATCGCTATCAAGAAAATCAATTAGTGTTTCAACACGATGGAGCTCCTCCGCATTTTTCACAACGTGTTAGGAAATTTTTGAACAGAGAGTTTCCAGGACAATGGATTGGGCGTAGAGATGCTATTGAGTGGCCCCCTAGATCACCGGATTGGACTCCTTTAGAATTCTTTCTATGGGGCCATTTAAAGAGCAGAATTTACACAACAGAACCGGCGTCTCTGGAAGAATTACGACGACGCATTGTTGAAGAATGCCGTCTAATAACTCCAATGCAATGAAAATGCTTCAGAATGTCAGAGCTCGTTTTAAACAAAATTTGTACTTTTGTATGGAAGCTGGTGGTCAACAATTTGAACAGTTACTTAACTGAATAAACATTTTTGAACGTTTGGTTTAGTTTTTTAGTTTTTTTTTAACAAAAATTGACTAATTAGTGCATTTCTTATCACAATGGATGAAATACGTTCTTGCAACTCCAACTGTGAATAATTTTTAAACGAGTTGATAAAACTTCTAAAAAAATTAGTGTGTTGAATTCAGAAAAGAAATAACTTTCAAATGATGTAACACTCGACCGATGTTCCCTATTTAAAATATAAGGGTTGTTATCACCACCCTTAAGGGGTTGATGTGACAAAGTTGAGTTTTATGTCAAAACATGTCCCTCTCAAAATTCAAGAGTTTCTGTTAGGCGTTTTTCAATAACCGAACCGGTTTTACTTCGGAAAATTTCGATTCCTAGGTTTTCGACCAAGCCCAATTAAACTAAGATATTTTTGCTCACGTGACACTTCCGGTTCTACCGAAAGTGTCCATCAACCTTGTTATTTTAAATAGAATATGCTACTTTTTGTAGAATTTTAAATTAACATTAGCATTCTCTATACCTAAATCTAACCGTTTTGGAGATAAATACATATCTATTCGAATCAGGGTTGCAAACTTGTAACAATAGTAGCCTTTGGAATTTAATTTGTCAACCAAGTGGCGTTTGTATCAAAACATATCAAAATTGAAATTGACTGATATATGTTCTAAGGAGCCTAATTAGAGCTCATTTGTAGAATTGTTTTTAAAATTCCAAAGTCAGAATCTCCTCACTAGGGAATTTTTTTAAAGAAAATTCACTAAAACTCAAAGCTGGCAAATCTGCAATAGATTCCTCATTGAAGAGATACTATGCAGATGACTGGAGATAATACCACAGGCTAAAACATTGCAATACTGTTTATCAACACAATGAAACAAAAACGGAAGAAAACAGATGAAAACCATCTAGAAGACTTTAATGATAGCCTGGACTTGATAATTTTAAGAATGATTATCTTTTGATGGTTTTTATTTCACACTCTTATTGGAGCTACTTTTAATTTTCGAGTTATCATGTATTTTCTTTCATATACTGCCAGTTTGTTTCCAATCTGGCATCGATTATTCACCCAGTATTGTTGAAGTGTTAGTACCCGTAAAGTTCGTTGGATTCAAGTCATGCAAGTTGCAGAACTGTGTATATGCATAAATATGTATATGATAATTTCAAAGTGATAGGTATTTCACTGTAAGTATACTTTACATTGGTAAAAGATGTGTGCACCTTGTTAAAATAACATTGCCATCTACTGCAAAACCTATCGTATAATACACTTCCTTCTTAATTTCACTGCAAACAGTTTTCTCTGATTATTTCAAAAATACCAGGATGTTATATACATACTTTTGCATCTACTGGCCTCATTCTACTTGTGTTTATTTGTTTACATATGTTTATTCTACAAATCGTTTAACTGATTTTATGATAAAAATACTCCTGACATAATGCAATTAATTAGCAAATACTGCAAATCTTAATATATCTGTTGTATAAATCCATATTTAGCCTTCTATATTGTATCACCGTACAGTGAAAGTAAAGGCAAAATTAGGTATGTTAACCATAAGCATTAGTAAAACGTAGAGTCCGTATACAGAGCTCTCAGCTATGCGGAAATATACCGCATAGTTCTATACCGATGTTATCTCACAAGCCTCGAGGTAATGATGAGATCGGAGACTTTTCTTAGCTTAGAAATTCCATTCGCACTTTTAAAATGACCTTAGGCTATATAAAGATGGTAGTTAACGCCTACTGTCGATACCATCGCAAGATTAGTTGTAAGTGATATATATATATATATATATATATATATATATATATATATATATATATATATATATATATATATATAATACTCCTGCATATACTAACTGTTTCTCCTTAGATTGCCTTTGGGTAAGGCTAAATGTTTTGTTGCAATAAATAATATGTTTAATTAACGTGGGAAATTTAAACAACATATAATGTGGAGCAATTTGATCCATTATTAATGCAGTAATTGGTGATCATACATGGTGATCATTATTCAAGTCCAAAGAACAATGTAAAATTTCTCTAATAAATGCTTAGTTCTTGAGTTCTTTTTCGTATTATCTACAGCTAGTATTACACACTAAGTAACAAATATGTACTAATATACTCAGTGGCGGAACAGACACCCCCGCAGCCCCCGCACCGCAGGGGGGGGGGCATGCACTTGGGGGGCCCTGAAGACAGCTTTTATGAGATCATAATAATATAATATCTACATACTTAGAAAAAACTTAAATTAAAATTATATACTTAAAAGTTATATATTTAGATCATTTACGTTAAGGCCAGTAAACAGATTATTGGCATGGCAGCAATAGCCACATAATTACAGTTATAGAAATCTGCGCTGAGTGACCATATATTTCATCCTCAGTCCATCCTTCCACGAAACGGTTAAAAATAAAATTTATGAAGGCCTACTTATTAGGTATAATGCTGTCAATATATTCTGTAATGACACAAATAAGTGGTTTGAATTTGAACTAAAAACTGTTAAACCATTTATTTCATACTTACAGGATAAAGGATAAGGATAACTTTAACTTTAGTTTAGTACGAGCATCCCAGTGTTTGCGTGTATTGGGTATAGTTTTTTCACAGCATTTATAATCGGGATCGAAGTCGAGGTTCTAATTTGTTAAAGTTAGTATATTCGGTTTCTGTTTATGTAATAATCATTAAATATTACATTATAAATTATAAGTGCAGTAATAAATTAAATAAATAAATTCTGGACATAAACAATTAAGTGGGGCCAAAAAAAGGTAGATTCAGAAGGAAAAAACAGAAAAACTGACTAGAATTGATACTTTTTTTAAAAGTGAAATTGAATCTGTGCCATCAACCTCGGCGGAAAGTTATGAAAAGATTGCTGAGGTTTTTAAAATTGAAGTTACCAAGGAAAGTGAGGCGGAAACACGGAAAGAGGCTACTGACTTTCTTAATGTTAGTGGCAAAGTTTGTGCTTCGGATATCGCAAATTATTTGGGAAAAGAAGTTAATACAGAAACAAAGGAGGAAATTCTAAACACTGGACCATGTAAGCCATTAAGTAATTTTCTGAAAGACGACAAAGAACGTTCATTTAGTTCTTCCTAGTACAATTATATCACCAAAGCTGGCATACAAGTTGAAAGAATGTGGCTCTGTTACTCTATACAACTACAAGTGGCCTACTGTGAACCATGTTGTCCCTTTGCAGATCGAGGTGACAGGAATTTTAGGGTGCTTGGTGTAAAGGAGTCAATAATTGGCAAGGATTTTCCAAGAAAAATAAAAAGAGAACACGAACAATCAAGAAAAATAAAAAGAGAACACGAACAATCAGTTATACACAAGAAATCTTGTTTTTTGTATGATTCCTGGAAACAAGGTAAAATAATTGAAAATCTAGTTAACACAAAAGAACATTTTAATAAATGAAGAGATATAATCAAAAGGGTGATTGGTGTTATAATTAGGCTCTCAGTGTGTAATATGTTGTTAAGAAGTCATCGAGAAGATACCGAAAACCTGGGCCGATTTTTCTGAATAACGAACTTATCCAAGCCGCTTGCAAAAGGAAGGCACTCAGAAAATTTGATTAAAACCGGCCCATAATTTTTTGAGTTATCGGTGTGATACACACACACACACACTAACAAAACATGTCGACAACATCGTTGTATAATGTATATATATATATATATATATATATATATATATATATATATATATATATATATATATATATATATATATATATATATATATATATATATATATATATTATACAACGATGTTGTCGACATGTTACCGAATTAGTAGGATTTGTTTTTGTTTTCTGTTTTAGATTACCAGCCGCAGTGTCCAACATCTAGCCTTATTAACGTGTATTGTTTGTTTTTACAACCTTAGTTAAAAAAGAAAAAAACTAGGGGGCCCAAAATAATCGTTTGCGGGGGGCAGTCATTTTTTGTTCCGCCACTGAATATACTGACTTAAAGATCCGTACACCCAGTAACAGTTTATCAATTTTAATAAAATGTATACATCATGTGTGTTTGATCAAACAAAGAAATGATTACATTTTCAATCTTTACTGGTGAAAAATAAGAAAGTTATTTAATGATAAGCTGGTTCGTCGCGGTTTTTTATGCATTCGATAACTCTTCGAGGCATGCTTGAAATTAAATGACTTATGGCATCCTGAGGAATGTCATCTCAGGCTTCTTGAATTCGGTAACAAAGCTCAGGTTATTTGGTGGTTGGGGTAAATTACCCAGTCGATTGCCAATCATATCCCACACATGTTCGATCGGTAATATGTCTGGGAATCAAAAAGGCCATGGAAGCAGTATCACGTTACTTTCTTGTAAAAACCTTGTAGTAACCATTGCTCTAGAGGACGTGGATTGTCTTGTTGGAAAATAAGTCGAATTAAACCTCGTAGGTATCGCAGTGCAACAGGCTGCATTACGTTTCGTATGTAATCATTTCCATTCAAATTTCTGTCAATAAAAACT